>LPNX010869659.1:1249134-1262961 GCA_001517045.1 Pseudotsuga menziesii | reverse complement strand
TTCCATGTTGACGAAGATAAGCTTCAAAAGCATTTGAAGTGTATTCTTTTCCATTATCAGTACGAAGTGTACCGATTTTTGATTGTGCTTGTTTTTCAATCAAAGCATGAAAGTCTTTGAATGTTTGAAATGCTTCTGATTTTGTTTTTAAACAATATGTCCAGCACATTCTTGAGTAGTCATCAACAAATGTCATAAAATACTTGTTCCCATTTGTTGAAGGAGTTGGCATTGGGCCACACAAATCAGAATGTACTAACTCTAATTTCCTACTTGCTCTGAAATTAGATTCATGGAATGGCAGCTTACTATGTTTCCCTAAAATACATGCATCACATTTATTCTTCTCTTTAGGAATGGTGGGCAAGCCAAATACACCATTATTTTTCAACAAACGAAGACTGTTATAATTTAGATGACCAAACCTTGCATGCCACAATGAGCTAGATGACATATTACCTTCTCCATGCTGAGAGAGGTAAGCATAGTTCTGAAATATTGCGGATGCACCCTTGAGCTTCAGCAGCTTTCCATCTTCGTATCCAATCATGATGACTTGGTTGTCAGAGGACTTTCTTATTTCAACGATTCCATCAAACATGTGGATGGAATGGCCTTGCTGTCGAATTTCCACCATGGACAGCAGGCTTCTCTGCAACTCAGGAAGATAGAGAACGTTCTTCAACAAGAAATCAGGGAATCCAGGCATCTTTAGTCGAATGGTGCCCATTCCCTTTGGTTTAATACTTGACTTATCTGCAAAGTAAACTATGTCATCTATTGATTCATTAAGTTCTTCAAAACAATCTTTTCTGAATGTCATGTGTGATGTTGCACCAGTATCAAGCAGCCAATAAAATTTGTAAGATGAAAGAGAAGTCATTTCATTAAATCCAAGATTACAATGTGCAACAATACAAGAATCAGAAAATTTACTAGCATCTTGGTCATCTGTCTTCTGGTTATGCTTATCTTTGATGGAATCCCATGAAGCCCAACACTGATCTGATGTGTGCCCAGTCTTTCCGTAACGCTTGCACTGCAAGTCTGATCTTTTGCTTCTGCCCCCTCTGCCTCTGAAATTTCTTCTTCTTCTGCCTCTCTCTTTGCCGCAATCTCCCTTGGAAGGGTCTTTGGATTGGTCTTTGCCGGCAAGGGCAGCACCAATACTAGATGCCAAAGAGTGCATCTTTACAAATGTTAGTTTACAACAATAAACTTGATATGACAAAGAGAAAAACAATAACCTTGCAGGTCTACAGTCTCTGCCAAGGTGTACAATGCAAGCTTCAGGTGAGCATACACAAACTTCTTCGATATGCAATATATCAATCACTAGCTTCAAATATACAACAAAATTCCTTTTTATACAATGTGTGGAGGCACTAGAAGCTAATATATTAGTGTGCAAATGATATAAGTGCACAAAAAATCAAGCACCAGACTATATAAGCAATTATCAAGCACCAAACTTGATTTTGCAGAAGCAATTATCAGCAGCAATTGTCTTCAACCAAGCAGTCTTCAGCAGTCTTCACAGCTTCCACGCAGGCAGCTCTATGCAGGCAAAGAACGCAGACAGTAGCAGTCTTCACGCAGGCAGCATACTCAGAAAATTAGGGTTTGCTCAGACAATTGGCGCCAGAGGTAACGTTTCTCCACCAACCAGCCTCCAACGCAACATATACACCAGAGTCTTCAACGCATCAAATACTCAGGCAGCTTCAGTTCGCAGCAATCTCCAGGCAGGATGGTCTCTTCAAACAGTCTCCACGCAAATGAAAAAGGAGTGAGCCTTCAACGCAGCCTCAACACAGCTTTCAATGCAGGCTTCACTCAGGTGTTATGCAGTCTTCAAGTCGCAGTCTTCAAGTTTCAGTACAGCAAAGGGAGCCCGCAAAAATTAGGGTAAATTTAGGGTTTATGCGTTCCCAAAAAGCATTATCTCCAGCGCAGGTATTATCTCCAATTTCAGCGCAGATATATATATGATGTATCTCTCACATTATATATCACAGTCACAAAATATGAGTCGCAGCTCTCACCAAAATGTATGATCAAACTTCAGCGTAAATGGGTTGCAGCAATATATATGTATTTATATATCAATCACCAGTATTTATATAGCAACAATGGTGCGCAGTCTTCACAAAAAACAGTCAGAACGCACTTGTACAACATATAACATATACTATTGCAGCTCTTACAACTTATACCATATACCATCGCAGCTCTTAAATGATCAAATCGCAGTGTTAGATGATCAACGCGCAGTCTTAAAAACGTTGTCTTCAACGCAGATAATCTCAACGCATTCTCCAACACCACGCAGCTGTCTCCTCCAGCACGTGAAGGCACTCTTCACGCAGGTATTCAATGCAAGTGTATTACAACTCTCCACGCAGGTAGTGCACCAGGGTTCAGTCTTTAATACCAATCCTTCAACAGCGCAGTCAACGCATTATATGTCAATGCAATATTGTTTCTCAAAAGGCTATGCACAGCACATCGAATTCGACCGGGAAAATCTGCAGTAACAGCCAGCGCGGGAACTCTTTCACGGACAGTATACTTCAACGCATTCTTCAGTATTCAAACTTCACACCGGTCTCCTCCACGCAGTCTCTCAGGCTCAAGCTTCACGAAAATAGATGCAGGCTCCATGCTCAGCCTTCACATCTCCACGCAGCAAGCATTATAAATACAAAGTCGCAGCAGAAGATTACAATTCAGACTGACCAACAGTCTCGTGGGTGGGAGCGCTATGCTATTCACTAGTCTGAGCCACACATTATGTTATTCAGAAGGCATTTCAATCACCAGCACCCTGAGGCGCACATCATGTTATTCAGAAGGCCTTTCAATCACCAGCAAAACAAGCAGAACAGATTTATTCCCACGCAGGCTCAGATTAAACTATATCGCAGGCAGTCTCTTCTTCAATATGAACGCAGCTCCAGACTCAATAATATTGCCTCACGCAGCATATATTATCATTCACGACAGTCTTCTCACAACACATATAGGGAATATATTACTTTAGGGTTTGCAGCATCCAATTCTCAGTGAACTGAGGGCACACTATACCCAGCCGCTTCAATGCAGAATTAGGGTTTCACTTGATGGAGGAGTACCAGGAGTAACGCATGCAGGCAGGAGAGACAAGCAGGCAGCTCTGAAAGAGCAGACTGGCAGGCAGAATGGCAGCGAGCTATGAGAGGTCACAGCTCAGGTAACTCTACGCAGGATAATCACCAGAATAAGCCACATACAAAACGCTCAACTCATTAGGGTTTCCTCAGCACACAAACTCAATCATGAAGGAATTTGCATGCGACTCGACTGGCAGACTAATGGAGCAGTCTGGCAATGGAATGGCAAGCAGAATGCCAGGAATGGGAATAAATGCAGCAGGAGTTATGGCAGACAGCCCTGCTCTGATACCACTTGTTGGTAATAACTCCCGATTGAATGTTCTATTCACGACTAAAACATTAATTTATAGATTACAATGAGGCGGTTGAGAACCAGCCTTTTCACCTTCCCGGGCAACTATTCAAATTCCTATTTAATTATTTATTTACAATAATCCTGACGGATTATATTCTAACAATCGCAAACACCATTGGCCGGTTCATAGCTGTGGAAGAGGATTTTATGCTCACTTTCGACAAGCGAATGGTGAAAATACTGGTGGAAATGGACATTTCAGAAGGTCTCCCGGCAGAAGTCGAGATACTGTGCCAAGAGCGCTTGTTCTCTCAATGGATGGATTATCTCAACATCCCTTTCAGATGCAGTTGATGTAGAGATGTGGGACATTTGAGGAGACAATTCCCACTACTGCTTAAGGGTTCGGCTAGCCCGAGCTCCATTCTCTCGTCACCAGCAAGGCGGCCTCCTACTTCTTGCTTGAGGACATCTTCTCATAGTCCTTCCTCTTTGAAGCAATCTCCTGTGGATAAAGGTATTTATACAAATGCTTGCTCTCTCTTTAAGGATGCCTCAGATCAGGACTTACTCTTTTTGGACTCTCTAGAGCATGGTGCCTCTCACTCTATCTCTTCTGTTGTTCCCAGTGCAGCTATGTGGTTGGGATCCGTCCCTGCCAGTACTGTGGATCCACCCGTCCCTTAACCCTCTTCACCACCTTTTCTTGATGTTGCTCCTCCTTCCTCTTCAGAACCGTCTTCCCTCTTTACTGATTTTGATTTTCCCCCTCTAGGTAGGCTCGGGACCCCCAGTCAGCAACTCCCCTCCTCTCAGTCCTGTTCACTCTCCCTCCTTTGACGACCCCTCTCTTCAAAAATCGTTGAAGATTTTCTCCACGAAAACCCCTCTCTCACCATCAGTCCTTCCGTTGGACTCCATTCATTTTGAAAACGTCACCATCAGAGAAAAGAAAAAAGCCCCTCATTTGGTTCTGGTCTTAACCTCTGGCTCCTCTGTGTATACTCCTCTTTCCACCAGGTTAAAAAACGCGGTGAGGCATCCGCCGGTCTCCTCCTCTCGGGTCCTTAGAGCACTGTCTCCCGATGCCAGTGTTTCGTGATGAAAATTCTCACTTTAAATGTTCGGGGCCTAGGGGGCTCGGCTAAACAAAAGAGCCTCCATCGTCTTTTTGTCTCTGTTGCACCGGATATCATCCTCTTCCAAGAAACTATGAATAGTTCGTATCCGACTCTATTAGCTTTCTCCAAACTCTGTCCTAGCTGGGAATTTTGTGCTATTAGCTCAAAGGGTCTCTCGGGAGGTCATCTCTCGGGCTGGAACCCCCTTAAAGTTAGATGCAAAGCCTATCATACTTTGGCGGACATCCTCCTTGAAGCTCGTTTCAGAGGTTCTCAAATACCCCTCTCCATTATTAATTGTTATGGGCCACACTTGCATCGTAATGTTTTTGGGGACGAGGCTGCGAGGGGCGGCCTCCTCACCCTTCCTAATCTTATTCTCATGGGGGATTTAAATCTCACTTTGAATGCTTTTGAAGTCTGGGAAGGCAAGGCCCATATTGATCCTCTAGGACCCTACTTCACACAACTCTTCGCTGCTTTTAATCTAGTGGATGTTGCTCCTCATTGTGCTGGGCCTACCTGGCGCAATGGGAGGTCTGGAGAGGAGGGCATAAGCAAAAGACTGGATAGGTTTCTACTTTCCTCGAATCTTATTGATCTCCTCCCTAGACACAGAGTCTGGTCTTTACCTTCTGTGATCTCAGATCATTACCTTGTCTTCTTGGAATGGATGGAAGTGCATGTCACTTCTTTTCTCCCTTTCAAGTTTAATCACTCCTGGCTGTCTGATGAAGCTTTTGTCAATTTGGTAAGAGAAGAATGGCCCTTACTGGCTCATGAAGAACATATGTCTACAATGGAGGGTCTTTCAATGAAGCTTCGCTTATTAAAAAAAAAGGTAAGAAGTTGGACATATGAGAAGACACTGGAAATGAAAGAGAGGATTCTACAAATTGAAGACGAAATACAAAATCTTCTAGGATCCTCACAGTCTGGTTTACTCAGTTCTCTTGACAAGCTCAGGCTCTCGGTTTTGAAAGAGGAGTTAAAGAAATTGATGGATCGTGAACTCCGTTCTTCCTGGTTACAAAGCAGACTAACCTGGGCATCTCTGGGGGATGCCAATACAAAATTTTTCCATATGGTTGCTTCAGCGCGCAAGAACCAAAATGCCATTTGTGGCCTTCAGGATGAAAGGGGGACCTTGATAGAGGAGGACAAGGAATTAAAAGCTTTGGGTGTCAGGTACTTCTCGAAGATCTTCAAAGATGATGGTTTTACTAACATCGAAGCACAACTAAAGGTGATTCGATTATTCCCCTCTTTCTTTCATCAACAAGATTACTTGGTGAGCTTCACAAGTCAGATCACTCTGGAGGAAGTAGAGATGGATTTAAAGTATTTTAAAAAGGACAAATCTTCGGGTCTGGATGGATGGCCTATAGAGTTTTTTTTTGGCTTTCCTTGACCTACTTGGGAAAGATATTCTAGATGTGGTTGAATCCTCCAGATTGGAAGGCAGAGTTTTACCCTCTCTGAACTCTACCTTCCTTGCACTTATCCCAAAGAAAGAGAAACCCCTTACCTTTGCGGACTATAGACCCATTTCTCTTTGTAACCTTGTTTATAAACTTATCTCAAAAGTTGCTGCACTTTGCCTGAAGCCCTTTCTAGACAAGTTCATACCCCCTCAACAATTTGGCTTCTTGAAAAACAGACAAATTGCTGAGCCTATAGAAATCACACAAGAGTTATTACACTCTGTTAAGACCAAAAACAAATGTGCTCTTATTCTCAAGCTGGATTTGTCAAAATCATTTGATAGGGTGAATTGGTCCTATTTAAGACTTATCCTTCTGCAAAGTGGTGTCCCACTAATGGGTGTTAACTGGATCATGGGTTGTTTATCTTCTGCAATTTTTTCTTTGCTTGTCAATGGCACTCCCTCCTGTTTCTTCACGGCCTCTAGGGGTATTAGACAGGGTTGCATGTTGTCTCCCCTACTGTTTATTCTTGTCATAGAGGGTCTCAGTCTCTTAATAAGGGATGCTCGGAACAATGGGAAGATCAGGGGCATAAAAATTTCTTCCCAACTCTCTTTTACTCACTTGCTTTTTGTTGATGATGTGATTCTTTTTGGGTCTGGCACATTTGAGGAGTGGGTTGCCTTCAAATTTATCTTGGATACTTTTTGTGGTACTTCAGGTATGAGTATTAATCTGGGCAAATCTTGTTTCTTATTCAACAATGTAGATGAGGAGTTATTAAACAACATCTCCAGCTCTCTCTCAGTTAAATATGATCATATTTCCCTAGGTTTTAAATATCTAGGCTTTTTCACAAAGCCCCTTGGTTATAGGGTGAAAGATTGGCACTAGCTTATATCAAATTTTGAAAGAAGAATCCAACACTGGACCCTTCGCCTGCTATCCCTTGGGGGTAGACTAGTCTTAATTAAAGTTGTTCTCTCAAGTTTACCAATGTACTGGATGGCTCTAATCCCCATCCCCATTTCAATTCTGGATAAGCTCAGGTCACTGATTTTTTATTTTTTATGGGGATCCTCAACATACAAGAGGAAATACCACTTTGTGGATTGGCAGACACTTTCAGAACCAACCTCTTTGGGTGGTTGGGGCATCAAACATCTGGGTTGGTTCAGCCTCTCTTTACGTCTGAAAAGTTTTTGGATGGCACTTACTGGCAATGGGATTTGGCATAAATTGTTGTCTGTGAAATACCTCAAAGAGCTCTCTGTGGCTTCCTAGTTTTGTAGAAAAGACTTCGCTGCAAATAGTGCTTATGTAATCTGGAAAGGTTTTCTACAAACCGTGTCCTAGGTTGGATGTGGACTTACCTGGAAAGTAGGGAATGGTGAAGATATACGTGTTGGTATTGATCCGATTATGGGCACTGAAGAACTTGTGGTCCTTCCTCAGGAACTCCATGATTATCTCGAGGATTATGGCATTGTCTCTCTGGCACAGGCATGCAATTTCACTCCTGGGGCCAAGAGTTACTGGTTTATGGCTGAAGACCTAGATTTGGGAGGTGAATGGGGACTCTTGTGGAACAAATTTATCACAGGTCTTGAATATGGTAGAGTCAGATTGTCTTATCAGAGAGACTCACTTATCTAGACCTATTTGAGGTATGTTGGAGATATTTCTGCAGCTATGGGGTATGATCTCATTGTTCACCACTATCATGAACCTTCCCCGGATGTTTCTAATGTGCTGGACATACTTTGGTCTTTCAACCTGCAAAGATCCGTTGTTTTATCTGGTTAGTGGTTATGAACCGAGTACTAACATGGGATAAATTGCAAAGGAGAGGCTGGCAGGGTCTTGGTATATGTACTCTTTGTAGGCTGAATGAAGAGTCATCTCAACATCTGTTCTTAGAATGCACTGTTTCCAACAGTGTTTTCTTTGTTTTTCTTAAGCAGTCAGGCCTACCTTTCTTTAAAAATTGCTCTGTAAGGACATTTCTTGAACTTTGGTACAAGAGCACTTTGACTCTCTCATCCAATAGCTATCTGCCCCTCTTCATCTTTTGGAGCTTGTGGAAAATGAGGAACAATGTTTTATTTGAAAATAAGCTGTTATCTTTTTCAGACATCCTGCATTAGGTTAAAGCACTCTGTTTACTGTATCTAGCTTTGAAACAAAAGCTCAAGATCAGAAATATTGGTCTCAGTCCTCAGATTTCTTATCCTTGTGGCTTTTTTGATGGGGTAGCTACCAATGATATTGGAGGAGCTAGCTTTGTGTTGCACCTAAGTGACTCTCATTTCCTAGTTTTCTCTCTTGGTTGTGGCACAAGCACAAATACAAGAGCTGAGCTCCTTGCTCTTTGGGCTCTTCTCACTATGTCTAAGCTTCTGGGGATCCCTCTGCAAACCATCTTTGGTGACTCTCAAGTCATTATCAATTGGGCTAATAGGATATCATCTTTGGACTCTCCCAGCCTGAGTCATTGGTGCAAGGATATCAGATCCCTCATTCATCTCTTCTCTCCTTTGGCTCTCACTCATATTTATCGTGAGCATAATCAGCAGGCTGATGGTCTCTCAAAGAAAGCTCTTGTGTTGAATCCTGGTATTGGGAATTACTTTGAATTTATGGAAGGCATGATCTTGGATCATGGAAATTTTTGTCTTTTTTAAGCCTTGTGCCGGGACTCAGTCCCTTTTCTCTTTTTTTGGCACAAGTACTATTTTATCTTGACTGGCAGGACCCCGAGTTGACTGGGAAGAGACTATCAGCCTTCTGATCATGCTTAGTGATTTATAAGAATGATTGTCAAAACCCTCTATCACAGAATTCAGTACTGTGTTGAACTGTCTTCTGGTTCTTTTTGCTGAGAATCTGTATCCTTGTGGCCACTTTGGTTCTGTATTATGGTATTTGGCTGAGTTTCTGGCTCCTAATGTCTTTCTAGTTCACAGGAAGATATTTTAGTGAGTAGAGGGATCCCCTTAGTCTTATTCCCAGCCTAGAAGCCTGTTGAGGAAGGCTGTCATGTATAAGATGTCCTTTGATTCTCTATGAATAACAAGGTCTAGCATTTTTTCTGCTGAAAAAAAAGAAGTTTAGTCACAAATAAGATATTATACCTTCGAATATAACTTATGTTTTATGGGCATATGTTGGGTTGATGTTGTCCTTGTATATTACATTGGGAAATCTTTAGTCGACCACTGAGAAAACTTCTTTTAACTAAAAAAAATATGATGATTAAAATTATGGTCTTTATGTCCTCGATTATCAAGATGATAGACCCATTTCCTTTGACAACATAAAGTTAAATGTACTAAAGATTTCTCAATGTAATATACAAGGATTGAAACTAAGCTTACAAAATTGGTAAATTCCAAACAGATTGTTAATCTCCTTATAAAATCACACTTCGAATTTATGGTTCATCCTTGAAGAGCTCTCACTTCAAATTTATGGCTCATTCTTGAAGAGCTCACACTTCAAATTTATGGCTCATTCTTAAAGAGCTCCTTTATCAAAAGGGCATGAAACATATTATGATATTGGCTTTTACAAGGCATTGTATTGCTATGGTCATCTTAAAGGCTTAGTCTATGGTCATCTTAAAGGCTTAGTGAAGAATTAGTGATAGCAAGAACCATCATCCCTAGGCAAAAGGGTTTATACTTAATTATAATGATAATGGTGTTAAGCAGAAAAAAAGGACTAACAATATCTCTTCTACATTAATTAGGGGTATATAATCAAATCATTACTAAAAATAAATTCAAATTTTCATAATTAGTAATGATAATATAATAATAATTATATTATTAATAATAATCTAATTTTAAGGTCACGACCTAGTCAAACACCAAATTGATGTGTGAGACCCCTTATTTATGAGACGAATGGCCCACTCAATCTAATGATTTGTTTGCTTAAGTCTATAGAGGTGTACATACCCTACCCCCTCCATATTTGACTAATATGATAAAAGAATTACAAATGTGAAGTTTTACTAAAAAATTATATCTAATATGGATACTACCAAACCCCAAAATAAATAGAAGATCGTGAGCAAAAAAGATTCCAAACTCATAGAGGCCACTACCAATAATGTGGTGTGTCATCAAAAGTCTATAATGTAATACCACTAACCTTTCATGCATTAATAATCATGGTGTTTGGTAAGTTCGATCACAAATATATTTTGGTATTCTCTGATGATATTCTCATTTACAACAAAAACTTTGACTCAAAACATATGCAACACGTAGACATTGTCCTAGCAACCATGGCCACTAAAAAATTATATCTAAAAGAATATAAATGTAAATTTATTAAGACATGACTATTATCTTGGTCACATCTTCTCAACAAAAGGATTCAATGCAAGTCTAGAGAATATCAAAACCATGTACCAATCCCCTAGACAATAAAAACAACTTTGTCGATTTCTAGAAGGTTTGTAAAAAATTTTCCTTTATTTTTCATTCACTCATTGATATAGCCACAAAGTCCTTTAAAGAGTTTGATAAGCTCAGTAAGCCTTTAAGAAATTGGATTAATATTTTGCATCCAATCAATCCTTGCAACTACCAACTTTTCCCAATGTTTTTTCCGTCAAATATGATGCCTAAAAATATAGTCTTTATGTCCTCCTTTCTCAAGATGATAGACCCATTTCCTTTGACAACATAAAGTTAAATGTTAGGGAAAGGAGGTTATTTAGTAAAGCAAAAAAATGATTTCCATTATACATGAGTGACCAAGTGGTTCCAATTCCTATTGGGAAATACACTTTTCATCCCCATTATCATCTTAGTGTAAAACTTCTCTTAGCCCAATGTACATTAATAGAGAAACAAAAACGAGGGTTCTCAAGTTACATGCTTATGATTTCTAGATTCTTTACAAGTAGGGGAAAGAGAATGCAGTTGTTGGTGCATGTCCCTAATGATATGAATCTCTAGTTTTTCATGTTATCTTAGTCAACCAACTTGGATGGATGAAGAACTCTTAGTGGCTATTCAAGTGATCCTCAGATGCTTCACAACTCGACCTAAACATCCTCACTAGAAAGAAGGGACCAATGTGGAATATCCAACAATATCTTATCTTCTTCAAGGACCACAACTATTTTAGGTGACAATGTTTGACCTAGAAGACTTTGAACATGGTAAGACACGTCGGTTTTGGAAAAATTCACAACAATGTATCCCCAAAAATATACTAGAAGAAACTGAAAGTAAAAATTTCCCGACTTATAGTTGAATGTGATACCTACAAGCATAATAAGGTTAAAGGCATTCCATATCTAATATTAGTGCAACTAAATTCCATCCCACATCAAAATTAGAAACAAATCTACATGGATTTAGCATTGCCTTTCCATCATCTAAAGGTAAGGATTCCTTGTTTTTCATAGTTGATATATTGACCAAGTTTATGCATTTTATTCATGTCTTCACCAAGTATACAACTTCCAAAATTGTTGATATGTTCTTCAAGAATGTTTGCATGTTGCATAGGCTTCATCCTTTAAGGAAAATATGGGAACTACATTATTGTTCATTCATCTTGAACATCTTTTAAATAGTAAAAGTAAAGAGTTGTTAACCCAAAAGTAGGTTAAAAACTCATGGGAAGTAAAAAACCATGGATTCAATATGTATAGTAATCATGGAATCATGTATCTCATCCTATATACAATGAAAAATCATGACATCATTTGTCTCATCATTTATTCACCACCTAAAGTAAATTGTCCCCAATTTCTACATTGGATGAGGAAAGTTTTGTGTAAAATCTGTTTCAGAGGACCATTTGGTCTTCCTTAACATAGTTCCTTTTGTGACTACACAACAGGATTTGAACCCAAAATCTGACGACATCTGACATAAAGTATGTTTTTGTCGATTTGCAATGATGAAAAGTATTGTACCTTTTGATTTATTTAAGCATCATCAAATTTTCGATGTCCTTAGCATAGGTTTTTCGACGACACTTTGCAACACTTTGTCGTTGGATATGCGACGACATTGTGTTGAATTTGTGATGGCAGTGTGTTGAATTTGCGACGGGCATGCATCGAATATGCGACGCAACTTGGAGGACAAGTCATCGGATATCTGACAATCGTGTGTCGAATTTGCGACAACACTTAGTGGATGAGTCATCATATTTTCGACGTCCTTGGGCTATTTTTTGAAATAATATAAAGACATATTTCAAATAGTTTAAACCCATATTTCCAACGGTAACTAGGTTCATATTGTCGGATATTCGACAACGGATGAATTATAAATTAAAACATTTTTAAACATTCTAACATGTTTGCTATAGAAGTGACGGACAGTTTGTGGAAATTATTTATTCCTTGATAGACGGTTTGAGGAATTATTTTATTCTTCAACGAGTGGTTGCAGGAAAAAAAATTTCTTCGACAGACAGTTTGCGGGAATTTTTTTATTCTTCGACAAACCTCCATTTGAGAAAATTGTGATGCGTGGAACTTGATTTTTTAAGATTGTTGATAGTATTCATTCACGAAGTTTGTGACAAAATGTCAAATAGAAATATTCCTGATCCAAACGAACACAATCGACAATTGCTTGCTAGACTATGGGATGCAATGAAACGAAAGGGTGATAGAAAATGTTATTGTCCATGTACTCAATGCAGGGGATTTAAAAGGAGAAGAGTATTGATCTCAACAGCCACAAAACATTGCAAGGAAAATGGACACGCTGAGGGGGGGAATGAGTATCGTCCATTTGTAGGTTTAGCATTATAAAGTTTTTTATATTCTTTGCTTTGGTAAATGTATGTATTATTTTAATATTTCCTATATTAAACTATATCTATTGACATTTTCATGTATTTATAAAGGAAAGACACCCTACAGCATATTGTCCAGAGGAAGTGCTTTCAGAACAAGTTCCGAATCAGGATCATGGAGCGTCTATGTTTAATGGAGAACACGTGAATGATCATATTGAACAATATGATCATACTGATAATGTAGTTGAAGATGATGGTAGAAATACATTGATCCATGATTCATTTAATGTTAGAATGGATGATGACTATGATGATGATAATGAAAATATTGATGACTTTGATGATGTTCACGATATACCTCTTCTCGATAAGGCATATGAACCCCTTTATGAAGGATCCAAAACAAATCTTCTCTCTGCTATATTGTTGATAATGAACTTGAAGGTTATGAATGGTCTTTTAAACATATCAATCACATGGATGCTAAGGTATGTAAAATAATCCATCACATATATACGATCGTGATAAAGTTTATTTGTATTCCTCTAATAATTGTATTGTTAACTCATTATTTATCATCATACGGATGAAGTGTGTTTCGTTAATATTATTTATTTATTACATTAACTATATATTTTTTTGTTGTTGTTGTAGCTTGATAGCTGAATTTTTGTTACCACCATAAAATATTTTACCTCGCACATATCGAGATTTATCTTCCATCATGAAAGAGATTGGAATGCATTATGAAGCAATTCATGCATGCCCTGATGACCATGTTATTTATTATAATCAACATGAATTTGCAATAGAATGTCTGGAATGTCATATAAGTAGATATCGAACAGATCAAGTAGCAAAAAAGGTGCCTCACAAGTTTCTTCGTTATATTCCCATCATTCCACATTTGCAATGACTTTTCATGTGCAATAACATAGCGCAATTTATGGATTACCATGCCAGGAACAAAATTCAAGATGATCATTATTTGAATTCATGCAGATGGTTATGCTTTTAGAGATATGGAGGAAAAGTGGCCTCAATTT
>LPNX010869659.1:1200428-1248066 GCA_001517045.1 Pseudotsuga menziesii | reverse complement strand
TTTGAAAATTTAAATTGAAATTGAATTGCAATGTTAAATTGTAATTGAATTCTAATGTGTAGACTGTAATGTAATTGTAATTTAAATTTTAAATTGTAATGATGTTGAAGATGATGACGATGATGATGATGATGGTAACGGCGATGATGACTGTAATGATGTTGATGATGATAAAGATGAAGATGACGATGATGATCATGACCATGATGATGAAGATGATGATGATGGTGATGATGTGAATGATGATGATGGTGATGGCAATGATGACGATGACGATGAAGAAGATGGCAATGATGATGATGACGACGACGAAGATGATGATGATGATGAGGATCATGATGCTGAAGACGATGATAATGAAGACGATGACGACGATGGTGATGATGATGAGGGTCATGATGATGAAGATGATGATGATGAAGACGACGACGATGACGGTGATGATGATGGAAATGATGATGAGGATGATGATGATGATGGAAATAATGATGATGATCATGATGATGATGATGATGATGATCATGATGATGAGGATCATGATGATGAAGATGATGATGATCAACATGATGAAGATGATGGTGATGATGGTGATGATGTTTATGATGATGATGATGATGATCAACATATGATGATGATGAATATGATGGTGATCATCGTCATTTCCATAATCATCATCATCATCATCATCGTCATCATCGCCATTACCATCATCATCATGATGGTGACAATGATGATGATGATGATGATGACGAGGGTCATGATGATGAAGACGACGATGATGCTGTTGCTACTGATGATGATGATGAAGACAATGATGATGATGATGATGATGATGCTGCTGATGATGATGATGAGGGTCATGATGATGAAGATGACAACAACAATGACAACGACAACGACGACGATGATGATGATGAAGATGATGATCATGATGATGAGGATCATGATGACGAAGATGATGATGATCAACATGCTGAAGATGATGGTGATGATGGTTATGACGATCATGATGATGAAGACGATGATGATCAGCATGATGATGATGATGGTGATGATGGTGATCATCATCATTTCCATCATCATCATCATCATCACTACCATCATCGACATTACCATAATCATGATGATGACGATGACGATGACGACGACGACGACGATGATGATGATGAAGATGGCGACGGCGACAATGATGATGAAAATGATGATGAAGATGATGATGAAGATGATGGTGATGATGGTGATGATGATGATGATGATGATGATGATCAACATGATGATGATGATGATGAAGATGATGGTGATGATGGCGATCATCATAATTTCCATCATCATTATCATCATCATCGTCATCATCTCCATTACCATCATCATAATCTTTTTCATCGTCATCAACATCATCATCATCATCGTCATCATCTTCATCATCCTCCTCCTCCTCCTCATCATCATCAACATCTTCATCTTCATCATTTTCATCGTCATCATCATCACCATCATCACCATCATCATCATCATCTTCATCATCATCATCATCATCATCACCATCTTCTTCATCGTCATCATCGCCATCTTCATCATCATCATCATCACCATCATCATCATCATCATCATCATCTACATAACCATCTTCATCATCATCATCATCATCATCATCATTATCATCATCATCATCATCATCATCATCATCATCATCATCATCTCCTTCATCATCGTCGTCTTCATCATCATCATCTTCATCGTCATCATCATCACCATCATCAACTTATCCATTTTCATCATCATCATCATCATCATCATCATCATCATCATCATGTTCATCGTCATCATCATCACGATCATCATCATTATCATCATCATCAACATCACCATCTTCATCATCATCATCATCATCTTCATCAGCATAATTGTCGTCGTCATTGTCATAATCGTCATCATCGTCATGATCATCATCGTCCTTGTTTTCATTGTCTTCACCATCATCATCATCTTCATCATCATTGTCATATCTCCCTCATAATAGAAGTCTCAACATGTGGTGAAAATTGCCTTAGATGTTGAAGTACACATATTAAATGATGGATAACATCATAAAGGTAAGAAAGGACATTTGTTTTAAATAAGGAATTCAATGATTGAGTTTGGTTTTATGGCCCTTGTCAACTTAATAAAACACAGTTAACATTATCGATACCAGCTACAAGATTTTATTACCTCTCGCGCTTGCACAACTTTCTCTACAACAATTTTTTGATCATTCAGCCCTCCAATGAGTAAGAAAGCAGAGGGAGATAGCTGCAATTTTCTCTACATCATTTTTTCCATCCTTCGGCCGTCCGACGAGTAAGAAAACAAAGGGAGATAGCTGCAACTTTCTCACAGCATTTTGTTCATCCTTTGGCCCTTCAACGAGTAAGGAAACAGAGGGAGATAGCTGTCGATTTGGAGAGAGCCCTTACGCTGACTATGAAGGGCCAAAGACCGGTAAGTCAGTTACCAAACTTTCATTGCATGCCCTGTATTGTTTCATTCAAAGGGCACAATAATTATGGGTTTAATTGAGCCTTCGCCTAATATAGAGGATGGTTTCCAACTTGTTATTAGAAATCCAATTAAGCTGTAGGTGTTTTCTTAAGTGTTGGTCCATGATTACTGGAGCTAGGCTGTGACTATTTGAAGGTTGCTAGATATGGCTTGTGATTGTTTCAAGGCTGCTAGGGCTGGGTTGTGACAGTTTGAGCCTGCCTAGGTTGCGTCGTAACCCTTGTTGACCTGCTAGCGTTTGGTTGTGAATTTTATGATCCTGTTAAGGTTGAGCTGTGACCATAACATAAACCAACATCATTAAAAATAGATTGTGGATTTATGGGAATGCTCCCTTAGAGAATACAATGCATTTCTCCACCATCAAACTGCCTTGTCCCTCCAATCTTGGTTCATTTTCAACTATAAATTAATAGTAACAAGACATAACCTTTGAATATGGGTTGAATCTAAGGGTCGAAATACATTTCTAGGCATGCTTCAGTCTTAAAAGGTGATGAATAACAACATAAAACTAGCTTTGGTAAGTTCTAGTCCAATTTTGATGGTTAAAGCTCCAATTTTGTGCATGAGCAGGCATGGTAAGAGAACTCAATTCTCATTTACAAACTATTTGGAGGGGCTTTGAGTGCATTGTGTGCCCTAGAATAAAAATATATAAATTTGATATAGCCTTTTGCAATAGGTAAGGTGCCAAAAGTATAAACAATAGTCATAAAAGCCTTAAAAAATCCAGGTTTGATGTGTGTTAGGGATTCATGTGTATGAAACGAAAGCCCTATAGGGGGTGATTTACCTGTGTGACCATTGATGCCTTGTTTGGAGTATTGTTCAACCTGTGTGGGGCACTCATGGAAAGTTTGGATAGGTTTGCATGGTATATTGTGAAGTAATTGTTGTAGTGGCATTTGGATCCTTCAGTCAGGTTGAATCCTTGAATCATTACACAAGTGGAATCCAACAAAGCATTTGCTCCATATATCTATGGAATTTAACCTAATAAAGATGCACAATATGGAAGTTTATGAGAATTTTTGGAGCTTGGGTCTCCTTTTGTTTAGTATACGTGACTTCAAAAAGATTTGTGTATCTCCTTAAGACTATAGTCAATGTCCCTCTTTGTCAAATTAGGAGCATCAATAGAGAACTTCGTGGGGGTGCTACTCTATCTAGATTGAGTTGTAGAAGAAGGTATGTGATCTTAGATTAGCAATTTCCAGCTTCCATCTCCATTTCTAGCAATATGTTTGCTGTTGTTCCTCAAAAATTGCCCAGCTTTAGAGTTGGGGCTTCTTCATTGTTGTTTGGAAGGCCAAACCAGGCTCAACCTACCCAGAATTGTTGTTGTCTATTGCTGTTTATTACCTCATAACTTGGCCAGTTAAAAAAATGGTTGAAGTTTGATGGTATAAACAATGCCCATGCTCACCCAGGACTTCTTCATCATGCCCAGAGGTTTCTCATGCCCTTTTTAACTGCCCAAAATGCACTCAGACCTATCCAAAAATGTTTTTTAGTTCTTGTTACAACTGATTTTGGGTGAAATTATGTCTCTTTAACTCTGTTATGTGCCCAGAACTATTTACATGTGCCCAAGCCTTTGATCTATGGTTTTTCATGAGCCCAGGATTGCCAAAATGTACCTAGATATACTTTGTCCACCACTTCTATCCTCAAAACAAGTGCAGGTCTTCTTCTCTCACTCTGTCTCTGCCCATAAACCTAACATTAATTCAATTTACTCACATTTCAACGGCTGGAGTATGCCCAAAATTAATGTTACTGGTTGTTAGATGGTGAGTATAAACCCAGATTGAGGTTTTATCACTCTGTTTACCCACACACTTTCCCATAACAGCTCGGATATTGAGGTTTTATAATTTTGATATTGTTTTTTATAATTTTTTGTATTTATAATTTTGATATAATTTTTTATGTAGAATTGAAATTTCCATTATGTAATTTTGTTAACCTGCATCAATATTAAACATGTCTATATAAACATACCCAACAGAGTAAGACATTATTTCTTTATGACATTTTTATGAAACGAGGCATGTCAACAATCTTCTTGCAAAGTATTTTTCATAATAACTTCATTGAACTTCAACAACAACCTTACTTCCTAATGAGGTTTTATGGCTATTTTCATGCCCATATCTATTACTCTCATGCTGTATTTGTCCACAATCAACCCAGAATTAGAAATGAATGTTGTTTTAGGGCTGCCTGAGGCCACAAATAGACCTAGAATTGCCCATAGTGCTGTAAAAATGGTATAGACTTGTATAAAAAGTAATCTTGGTCATAGGACAAAGATTTCTAATCCATTTACCAATTACAAGCAATCTTCGTCATAGGACAAAGATTTCTAGAATTCCTTTGCTTGTAATTGGTAATAACCCCATTAAGTTGTGATCACTTAGAATACTAGGCAATATTGGGACACAATATACTACAGAAGATGGACAAGAAATTGGCTCAAATGAAGACTAGACTAAAGGAAGATAAAAATTGTTAAAATAACTATAACAATACAAAAGGGGCTTACTTCCCTATAGTTGATTTATTGGTGTCTCAATCCTATCTTAATGAAGAAATGGTTTCCTAGAAGATCAAGTTTAAACTCTTCCTAGATTAACCAGTTTAAAAAAAGAAACTATAAAGATAACCAGAGGGTTTTTTGTTCTTCTCATAGAGATGAATATTTTATTTTGGAAATGTATGTGACCTATATGCTTAGTGGGGATGAGTACTGAAACCAATAAATACCTTTTTGTTGTTGCAAAAGGATTATCCTTGTAAGTTAATATAAAGTACAAAGAGTAGGCCTTTACATCATGAAATTTCCTCTTTTCAACCCTCCACTGCATTGACTTTCGACAAGCAATGGAAGTCAGGCATTTCTCCATCTATATAGACCCAAGCTTCTTGTGCAAAGAATGCTTTGCACTTGTATGAGGATAGCCATTTTCCAATTCAATACTTCAAGGGTTCAACAATAAGAGTGATATACTGTTCTGTAGCCTTCTTCAACCAAATATTGGTAGCTTCTTCCTTATTCACCCCTTAGTATACTTAGTAAAACATGGACTTAAAAGATGGATTCACATAAACTTTGTTGGAAATTAATGGATAGTAGTCTAGACATATATATGCCAAAATGAATAGCACTAGAGGGATGGAATTATGAGGTATTGATGTCCAGAGAAGGAATGTTTTCCGAGAAATATACATATCATATTCATTACGGATAAACAGAGGGTGATAACATGGTGAAATCACTTGTTTATAAGGTCTAGTATGGTTCTGATTACTGGATAACCTATAGCTCTTGATATGAGTGGTTTATTGATATCATATTTATTAGAGATATAATGTAGATTACACTTACAATATCTGTACATGATATAAGCAGTATGTTCAATGGGATTCATGCTATTATAATAGGGATGTACTATCATGTATAGTAATATTGGTAACTATTCGATTCATTACACTAACTACATGTCACTTATTGAATAGATAGAACTAATACCATTACTTCCATCACTATGATACTAGCTTAAGTTGTTTGTGATTCCAATAGAGTATTATACTTATTATTACATAACTTATACGTAACTCAAGTTTTCTCACCTATTAAGAAGCTTTAAGAACCCGCCAAACACTATAATATGAATCACAACCAATAGAGCTCAGAGATATGGCACACACTTCCTATGGCCTCTTCTTCCAAGCGAAGCAAACATTTCTGTATACATTGCAAGATAAGAGGAGTGTCCTTTGTCAAACCACTAGAATTATCCCTAGGGTTTCTGGCAGGTGCATTGGCTGGAATGTTCGTAAGCCATTGGTTGCACTTTATACATTTGATATGCAGTTCTTGCTCTCTTATTCTTGACATCTAAGGGCTTGTTTCTCTTTCTCTGCATGGTACTAGAATATACCAATTATGCATGGCTCTTTCTCTCTCTACCTCACACATGACCTTATTGAGATACTAACTGTTGGTCCATGATTATTGGAGCTAGGCCGTGACTATTTGAAGGTTGCTAGATATGGCTTGTGACTATTTCAAGGCTTTTAGGGCTGGGTTGTGACAATTTGATCCTGCCCAGGTTAGGTCGTAACCCTTGTTGACATGCTAGTGTTTGGTTGTGAATGTTATGTTCCTGTTAAGGTTGATCTGTGACCATGGTTGGACTCTTAAGGTTGGTCCATGAACTTGTCACTGTTGTACTTTTACTTTAGTATTTTGGTTTATTTTATTTCCATTAAAGCACAAATTTGTTAAATTGTTGTAAAACCCTAATTACCCTAAAACATTAACAACTAGCACTCACATTGCATGAGTAACCCGCAATTTATGAAGAATATATAGGTAAAAAATGCCCCATCAATATTGTAGGTTAAGTTTTTCTAATTAGATAGCCATCTTTCATTTTTAAATTACTGTAGGTGAGTTTACAACAAAAACCTCACTTACCATCACTTCAAGCATCAAGGTCAACCAATGAATTTGAGAATAAGGAATTTTGTACCCTAAATGAATTGTGAGTGATGCCACCTTTGTTTTACTTGTGAAATGATTTTCCCATGATAATATTCTATGTTTAAATTCCATGCTAAAAGGGGGACTTGTACAAGAACCTTTTTCTTGTTTTAAGTGCAATGACTACTTGCTTCTTGTTTATGATAAATCTAACTCTCAAGCTTGTTTTGAGCTATTGTACACTATGCATGGACCTAATATATCTATTGCATGGTACTAGAATATACAATTATGCATGGCATTAGTTCTTATGCATTCTTAGAATTTAGGGCATCAAGAAGGTTTTCCATAGGTGTAGTTCTACAATGAGTTCCACTATTTATCCACCCATATTTCCTTAATAAAAATTCATCTAGTCATAAGCAAACAGTGATGTCCAAAATTCTTCTCAACCCCTATATGGGCCTTAAAAATTAAGAAGATGTAACTATTTACCTAATCCGTGACTATGAAAAATCATGCATAGGCCTGGAAATACTACAAATGAATTGGAAAGAGAGATAGAAGAGGTCCACCCAATCACCAAGCCTCCTGAGAACCCATTAGCCTCCAATGAAACAAACTCCCAATTAGTAAACATATTCTTTACAGTCAAAATGAAAATAAAAACCATGAAAGGAAACTATTATAATCTTGGAAAAATACAAGACCAAGCAAAAATTTGTTGGAAATTAATGGATAGTAGTCTAGAAAATATTAATAAAAACATTTTTCATGACATAACACAACGCTTTAGTATTGGTGTAGGACTATTACCCCCTTTTTTGAATGGGTGGTCAATTGGAGTTTTGCTGAGTTAAACTGGGCTAATTCCTAGTGTTTTTAGCATTAGTTTGCTGAGATAAACTGGGCTACTTCTTGGCATGATTCCTGGTCTTTGTGTTGGGCTAGTTCTTGGCATGATTCCTAGGCATGATTGCTTCTTAGCTCATAGAATTAGCTTTCTGCTCATTCTTTGCTGCTAAAACACGCCCAGAACTACTGTTCAATTGCATAAGTCAGCCCAGAATATGGATAGGAGGCTGCTTTCTATTGCTAAACATGCCTATAATTGTTGGTACTACTGATTGAGGTTTGTAATGCACCTAGAGGCTAGAACTGCTCCCAAAATGTTGTTTAGAGGCTCAGAACAGTTCATATAGTGTCCAGGTTTGGGATTTATGGTTGCTTTCATCCCTAGATCCGTTACTCTCATGTTGGCTTTTCCCACAATTAGCCCAGAATTAGAAATTAATGTTATTTTAGGGCTGCTTAAGGCCACAAATAGACCCAGAATTTCCCATAGTGCTGTAAAAATGGTATAGACCTGTCTAAAAAGTAATCTTTGTCATAGGACAAAGATTTCTAATCCATTTACCAATTACAAGCAATCTTTGTCATAGGACCATAAAGATAACCAGAGGGTTTTTTTTTCTTCTCATAGAGATGAATATTTTATTTTGGAAATGTATGTGACCTATATGCTTAGTGGGGACGAGTATTGAAACCAATAAATACCTTTTGTTGTTGCAAAAGGATTATCCTTGTAAGTTAATATAAAGTACAAAGAGTAGGCCTTTACATCACTAAATTTCCTCTTTCCACCACAGTGAGGAAGGAAAGCATATTCAAATGGGTTGTAATAGTAGAGGACATAGTGTACTCTCATAGAAATGCACTTAACATAAATTTTAGTTTCTTAATCTTTCCAAAAACTTTGGAAATCCATTCAATTGAAGCCCTTTTTAGGATCCTCAAAGTTTCTTTATATATTTTTTTCCATGAAAGAATTTGTATAAAATAATAGGCTTCATAATTCCACATGTCTCCATGTGATTTTATATATGGAAGGCCTTATATAACCCCTCTAAGTTGGAATCACTTAAAATACCAAGCAATTTTGGGACTCAAGATACTACAAGAGATGGAAGAGAAAATGGCTAAGACAATGATTGTTTAAATAACTATGAGAATACAAAAGGGGACTGATTTCCCTATAGCTTATTTAATGGTGTCTCCAACCCATATTGAAGAAGAATTGGTTTGCTAGAATATTAAGTTGCAATTCTTCCTAGATAACCAGATTCAGGAAATAAAATTATAAAGATAACCAGAAGGTTTTCCAGTTCTTCTCATAGAGATGAATATTTGAATTTGGAAATGTCTATGTCCTATATGCTTGGAGGGGAGGTGTGATGAAACTAGTAAATACTTTTTTGTTGTTGTTTCAAAAGGTTTAGCTTTATAAGTCAATATAATGTACAAAGACTAATCCTTTACATCACTAAATTTCCTCTTACCACCACAATGCGGAAGGAAATCATATCCAACTGGGTTGTAATAGTAGAGGACACAATGTACTCTCCTAGAAAGGAACTTAGTAGAAATTTGAGCTTCCTAGTATTCCAAAAAACTTTGGAAATCCATTCAATTGAAACCCTATTTAGGATCCTAAAGGTTGCTTTATGTCTCTTTTTCCATGAATAGGACAGAGTAGTGATCCATAGGACATGCCAAATGGACACCAATAAATTTCACCCAGAACATAGCATAATTCCTTCTCAAGTCACAGAATTAGCCCAGAATTGGTTTTCTGCTCATTCTTTGCTGCTAAAACACACCCATAACTACTATTCAATTGCATAAGTTAGCCTAGAATATGGATAGGAGGCTGCTTTCTGCTGCTATACATGCCCAAAACTGCTTTAGATCATTTGCATGAGTTCAAGAACCAATAGAAGCCACTTCAAACTTTTTCTTCCACCTTTTTTCCCCATGAAAGATGGCACCAAAAAATTATTAATATATAGTGGTGTAAGATTTCACAGTTAGGCATACATATTATGTTGAGTTCTTGGGATTAAACCACATGGAAGACTTTAAAATTGTTCGACACTAGTAAATCATTCACCAATTATAAGGGAGAGAGGTGATAGATTTTAAAATCATTAGTGCTTTTCATCCTCGAGGATGGATATAATCCATCTTTTCATCCCTCTAGTGCATTGAATTTCTACAAGAAATGGAAGTCATGAATTTATCCACCTATATAGACTCAATATTCTTATGCAAAGCATGCTTTTCACTTGTATGAGGATAACCATTTTCCAATTCAATACTTTAAGGGTTTAACAATAACAGCGACATACTGTTATGCAGCCTGCTTCAACCAAAATATTGGTAGCTTCTTTTTTTATTCACCCCTTAGTATACTTAGTAAAACATGGACTTAAAAGATGGATTCACATAAACTTTGTTGGAAATTAATGGAAAGCAGTCTAGACATATATATGCCAAAATGAATAGCACTGGAGGGATGGAATTATGAGGGATTGATGTCCAGAGAAGGAATGTTTTCTCCATGTGTTGCATAAGTAAGTATTGTGGTTTTCAAACGATTGACCCCACATAAAATTTTAATAGTGGTATACTTAGTAAATCCTACTCTTTCCTTTCAGTTATAGAAATTGTCCAGATAATTCTATACATCCTTATTCACCTTAGTGGTGCCATAGGCTAGCTAGGGTGTGGAATGGAGATTGTAGTATAAACGAAACAATTATTCCATGACATTTTTAGGTATACATTTCCTTTGTCTATCCTCTACGTTTCTTCATTTCTAGGATATTCTTGCACCTTAGATATGCAAACTCAGGACTGCATTATTCATTTCTTCCAAAACGTGCAAACCCTAATTTCCCTATTATTTGTCTATTGTTATCTCTCATATACCTCTCAACCTTTAGTTGTAACCCTAAATGATGGATCCATTCCATTCCATTCCATTCATGAATAATTCCATTCAAAATGAACCCTAAACATGAATACTTCCATTCAATTCAACCCTAAATGATGAATTCGGATGCAATTGATACAACCTCAAAACCATAATGGCTATCAGGACAAGATTTGGATGGGACAAATCAATCATTTCCAACAATGTAACTTGAGGCAAAATTCCATTTCCTTGTTTAAACATTTTTCTTCATGTCAAGCTGAGAATATTGTGACGATGGAGGAGCCTACATCTATCTCTTGAAGATATTGTAGATACAATTTCTAAATCTAAAAGGCCACCCTGGGCCTCCCAACCCGGGTCTCACTTGTACAAGTTGTAGATCAGCATAACACCTTAGTTTGTTTTTAAATAAGTGTTCAGCATTGAAGATCCACATCTAGCATATGAAGGATTTCTTCAACATTATTAAGTACCCTTATTTGAAATTTGTTCTTCAATGACTGAAAAATGACCATGCTTGATGACAAAAAGAGGTATAGTCCAAAGAGTAACATCTGCAACGTGTGCATTGAGTTATTCAGTTAATTGGATATAGGGGTAAACACTAAAACCAGGAAGCGTAAAACCATGCATAAATATATGATCTTCGTAGACACTTGTGTATATATCAAGAAAATAGTTAATGACAAAATGAATAGATAAGGATCGAGTTATTCGGTTCATTGGATACAGGGGTTGAAGCTATTTTTAAACATTTGTTACAATTTTATAACATTTAGTTTAGGAGTTTGTTGTGATGAGTTGAAAGTTTTTCTAAGTTATACGTAAGCCTACGGGTGTAGAGTAAGGAGAGAGGAGTGGCCATGAAAATGAATAATCGGGCCAATTTAGATTGGAGAACTAACCTAGAAGTTGTGTGATCAGGTTGGTGTAGTTTTAGAAGCTCTCAGAATGTGAACTCATCTATAGAGGTTGGAGAAAGTAATGCATTTCGTCAGATATTCGACATATATGCTATACTAGAAACATCTTAAATTCGTTTATATGACTTTATCCATGTCTATAGGGAGCACAATATGAGTCAGACCATTTATCCAAGGAAGCATTGAATATGAAGGCTGGCCTCCTCTCCTTCTCGTAACTTTTAGAAGGAGAAATCATCGAGGAAGGCATGATACAGTTAATTTAAGATTTTTTTGATTTGTGTGGCATAGTCTTTTTTGGTTCTTTCTACTATGGGATACATCAACATCTTTCTTGTTTTAGTTGGGGATATAGAGTTTGTTTTCATCCCCTTAGGGGTGTGTTTTCTCCACCCTCGATGCCTCCTTGGATAAGTTGTTTGGGTTCCTTATGTTCTCCATGTGGTATTGCTACTTTAGTCATGTTGGGATTGTGGGTTCCGTCCCTCCCCTTGAGATATTTTTTGATACTTATGATCTTCACTCGTTAATGGACTAACTTATTGCCAGGACTATGTAAAATTTACCTTTTATTCACTACTCAATATCAAAGAAAAACCTCGTTTTCTTATGAAAAAAAGATACAGAACATTTTCAAATAATTTACCACATATATTGAGATCCGTAAACTAGGTCTTTTATATTTTTGGGTGAGGAAACAAACTAAATTAAAATAGGTACACCTAGGAATATTGTAAAGAACATAGTTTATATTTTGAGAATAATTGGCTGAAGCATTTGATATGAAATGACTTGATATCTATATCGTGTTAAAGGACTAAGTGATGAATTATTATACTAGGGAATTATTGATATTGTTCAGGATAATGACATCACCATCATGTCATGCTTATAAGTATTTCCAAGTTTTTTGCTGGTATTTTTCTATTTTTTGCCAATTTTTTTTTCCGACCATGGTGCAGGTAGAACCAAATAGGTATATTTCAGACCTATCTTCCTCCAGTGAGGGGAGTTTGGGAAGGCTAGAGGAAAGTGAGACATCCAATAGGTCTACAAGTGCTAGATCAACTAGATGTCATAAGATCAGAAGAAAATTCAATAAATGCATGGAATTTTTTCTCAAAGGAGGGGGGTCATCTTCCTATGATGATGAGATAGTAGGAGACATCGAGGTTCCCTTAAGGTACAAACACCTAGTGAAACAATGGGTACCTAGGGATCTTCCTCAAGTAAACACTGATTTTTGTGTGAATGAGAGGATATATAGAATCGCACCGTCGTCATTACATGGATTGGGGTTGTTTTGCATGGATGGCATAAAGGTTGGATACAACAGTTGTATAGAATTGATGGAGTATATTGGACCCTCTTACAACTACATTTATTAGATGCGCCTGGTCCAATATACATGAAGTATGCGTAGATATGGATTTTCAGCAAATTATATACAGCTAAAAGACAAAGATCAAAATAAAGGAGCAACATTGTACATTGACGGAAGGCCAAAACTAATTGGGAATATTGCGGGGTTTATAAACAGTACACAACCATGGTCTACACTTAAGCAACCCAACCGCATATTCGAGTCGCGTGAAGGAAACTGTGTCTTTGTATGTGCCATTAAATCAATAGTTGTTCGGGAAGAACTGCTTATTAATTACAGTTTGAATCGTGTAGATACAAACACGGTTAGTACGGTTGTGGTACATCCAACAATTTACCCAACCTTTTATTAATTACTTTAACATATTTATGATTTTTTGTTAGCATATAATTATAATTTTCTATTAAATTTCCTATGTTGACTTCGTAGGGAGGTGATGGGCGGCTCATCACCCCAACAAAAGGTGAGAGGAGTACACGATCCGCGAGGCAACATGTATACATAAAAAATGTTATGCTTTAAAATGGTTTTAGTGAGTATTTTGGTTTTCTTAGGTAATTTTTAGTATGTTTTTGATGCAGGGTTCTGTCAAGGGCACCTCCCTCACAGTAGATGTTAGTAGACCTACCTCTAGGCGACAGGTATACATCGATATTGCCATTGTAAAAATTTAGGATGTACAAACAGATATGTTGTTATGTATTTTCATTAGTATATTCGGTTCATTTATAGAATCTTATCTATTTTCCATGCAGAGTGTTGATCAGGGAAGCCAACCGGCTATTGATCAGTTGACTACAGTATCAGGGAAATAGGTAAACATGAATGTAATTCTACATTTTAAATACTTTAAAATTGTACACATGTATATCGTGTAGCATAATGTTTATTTTGTTATGTATCATTTTGTTTTTATGTTTGCGATCATGATGTTAATGTTGTCTACTTTTTTTGCAGGATGATGACCGAGGAAAGTCCCCAACTGTTGATCAGATGACTGGAGCCTCGAGGAAACCTGTAAACCTAAATGTAATTCCACATTTTAAATACTTAAAAATTGTATAGATATAAAACATGTAGCATAATGTTTATTTTTGTTATGTATTTTTTAGTTTTTACATATTGCGTTCATTGTGATAATGTTCTTTACTTTTTTTTGGAGGTGGATGATCGGGGAAATTCCCCAGTTGTTGATCAGACCACACCCTCGTCTAGGCATTATGTAAAGCTAGATGTAATCCTATGGATCTATCATAATAGACAATTTTTGTTAGTATAATTTTTTGCGCAGACTATTGCTTCAAAGACTAAGCAATGTTTTATATATTTCTAATTCAGATGGGGGACTTGGTTTATGAAACACCAACTCAATAGTCTTTATAGTTTGATGTCTCCCATTTGATGAAAGATAATGAAATTAGTAGGTATGTAGACCTGTTTAGGGTGCTACAAAGACCATGGAAAAACAAAATGGGGAACTGGTTCTTCTGTCACTGACAGTTCCAAAAACAGGAGAGATCAAATCAAATATTCAATTGTTGTTCCAGAGATGTCGAGAATTGCAAGTAAGTTTCGAAATAATAATGTAAATTCATTTACATCTTTATAATTTTTAATTTTATATGATATTGAACTTATAATACAATGGTTTGTATTTATAGGAAATTATGCAGCTTAACAGTGGTGGTCAAGGCGTTGTTGGTCCCAGTGACCAAACCACTCCACGTACACCACATACTGCTCCCTTTTTGTCCATTGAACAGTCGGAAACACGCTCTGCGACACCCCTAAGGCCAGCGGAGGGTGCAACTGATGCTGACTGACCCACAACAGATGCTGCAGAAGAAGGGGTGGATGCAGGGTTAGATATTAATGATGATGTTGAAGCAACATTTCCTGGATCTTCTCGTGTCACTGGCACTGGTTCAATAGTGACAACATTTTTGGTGAATGAAGAACTCGTTCCAATAAATATAGAGAAGATTCCAGGTGATTATAGATTGTTCAATTTAGTTTTTATAATTTGTGTCTAATATACCAATACTATTTTTTTAATGTTGACTAATGATGGCATTAATGTTTTGCAGGAAATGATGTATTTTATAAAAATATAAATGATTTGTCCTTGGATATCTTTGAGCCCACCATCCATACAAGGTAGGATAGACAGGAAAAATATTTAAAGGATGAGCTGACTTATCGCTTGGTTGGTCTATTCGGAAAAGATACCTTTGATACATAGAAGGTCCTACAAAAGGTTGGACAACATCTGAAGATTGTCCGAGACCAGTATAGGGTTCACCTAGAAAAGGACCCTAGGTATGAGCATCCTCCGATGATTCCATCAAGGGAGTGGAAAGTCCCGTTGGAAGATGGAAAAGAGAAGGATCTGAGAAAAGCAGGAAAGATACCACTAGGAACAGGGAGGTATGCAATACATTCCAAAATGTAATGGTAATCCTTATTATTATTATTTTTTATATCGAATTTGGAACATCGACTAACATAATTCAACACTTGATTAGGTTGTCGGACACATATAAGGCCAGTAAGGCAAGAATGGAAAAAATTGGTCAACACAAGCTTGGTCCTAGTGGTTATTCGAATTTGGCGGCCTGATATGTAAGTATCGAAAACCCGAAACTGCGTCCAAATAATATATAAAAAATTATTTTCATTTTATTCTGGAAAAAAATGTAAAATTAATGACTGTTAACCCAAAAAATCCCTCACTTAGCTCTACATGGCCTACACCACCCAAGGACACCCATGCACGACCCTCATTTGACCCCATTTGACCCCCACACCCTCAAGAAGGCTTCAAAACATGAAAAATGGCTTAAAAACCCCTAAAAAGAGCCTAAATAGCTCTCAAGGGGGCTAAAGTCTCCAAAAAGGGGCTAAAACCCCTCAAAGGAGCCTAAAACCATACAAGGAGCTAAAGATTAAGCAAAAGGGGCTAAAATCCCAAAAATGGGGCTAAAAGCCCTAACTAGGGGCTTAGAACCCTAAAAAATCTATAAATAGAGGGGTGGGGGTCACTCTCAAAACATTCCTCCCTTGCATACTGTTATGCTGCCCAAGTGGATGCCTTGAGACCATTTGCCTCTCAAGCCATTCACACTCCCTTTCATCCATCCTCCGATTGAGCCATAGCTCCCCCATTCTCAAGAGAGAGGTGCTTCTCCAAGCTAGAGAATGGTGGCCCATTTCCACCAAGAGGTATAAGCTTTTTTTATTGTCATTTTTTATTCTAGTTTTTCTAACTTAGTTTGCTTACAGGTTCATTTTATTTTCTAACAAGTTGTATGCGGGTTTCTGGAGTCTAACCTTGTGTGCAGGGTTTCCATTTCTTTCTTTTCTGTTCTCTTTGCTTCGGTTCCATTTTGTTTTTATTGCATTACCATCAGGAAACCTATCCTTTCATACTATAGACAGAAGGTAGCCATTCCTTCCCTGTAGTAAGGGAGAAATCCCTGCTATAGAACTGGCGACCATACCAGGTCGATCCCATAGGATCCCTGGGTTTATTTTTCGAAGTTTCAGTTTTTAATTTAGTTTTTTGCCCTAGTTTAAATTTATGTTAAAATCTAGTTTAGATCTTTGTTTATTTGCATTTCCAGTTACTGCCAAGGCTCCTCAAGGCCAATCCGAGCCCATTTGGCCACAGTACAAGTTACTGTCAGCCGGATCTGGCTCAGGACCAATTTTTTTTAATTTTCCAGAGCAGGTCGCTCTTATCGGGCCCAGAGAGGGGACTAGGTCACTCATTCTGGCTTGAAAGGTGCAACTAGGTCACCTATTTAACCTTGAAAGGTGTGACCCCCTTCCAAAATTCAACCCACTTATGTCTGCAGATTCTGAGCGACCCCCTTGCCTGTTTCTGGGAAAATTTGGTAACCCCCTCGCCACATTTGACCTGAAAAGTGCGATCTATCAATCAGAGTTTGATTTTTTAAAAGTTAAGGACTGTTAGTGCGGCTCAGCCGCCTCTATCCATCCAAACTATTTTCATTTCTGTTTCTGTTGATTTCATTTGCAGAATGTGTAAATCAAAGTGTAAATCAATGGTTAATGGATTAATGAACAAAGCTTGATTAAAATTTACTTAAAATAAACATCTTGCATAGCCCTTCCTCCTCTACCCAGTCATCACCCTTTGTGGTATTCTAGGATAAGACGAAGGGTGAATCTTGTATAAAAATAGGCACTTCACCTATTATTTTTTGAAGCTACTAAAAACTGGTGACTTGGAAGGTAGAGTGGGTAGAGAAGGAGGGCTTCTCACGGCGCTCAGCGTGCTCCCTGTTGGCCAACTTTGCATCCGGAGGGTGACCTCTGGATCTACGAATGGGCTTAGTCCCATTATGTTGAGAGCCCAGCACCCTCTCTTGGTTGAAGAGAAATATAGGTGCAAGGTAGTCACTTAGTCAGGCTATCATAGTTCAGGATTACAAATGGTACATGTGCAAAATTTCTAATTACTATTTACTGCTTTAATTCAAAATGTTATGAACTCTATGCAATATTCATAAACCATTTAAGTAGCCACCAGGTATAATAGAAAAACAAAAGACATACACACCATACCATATAAATCAACCCAACTTAGTTCATGACGCTGAGTGAGCCAGTAAAATTTACAATGTACACTAAGTTAAACATCTGCGGTCTTTGAGGACATGATTCCCTGACTACCTTAACCATGGGAAGTACTTGGGATCAGCCCAAAAATTCATTGTGAGGAGTACCACGGGAACCCCAAAGTAGCTGGCCACTGAGAGGAATTGCCAAGTGAAACGGGAAACGACCCCCACCAATTGACTAGCACTCTCGTGAGGAAAAATCCAAACGCTGTCTTCTGGCAATCTTGGTGGCCGAGTGACCACCTGAAGCCAATAGGAATCCATTGAAACCCGGGTCCAAAAATCATTACCACCATTTTGACATACAAATCTGACACGATTGATCCCTCATGCCTAAGAGGCGAACCACCACAGTACGGGTCATTAAATCGACATCGTCAAGACCATTCTCAATGACCTTCTACATCATCAGAAGGCCACACAGCCTCTGATTCAAATTCATACCCATATCAGTCTGAACCAGATCTACACACTGCACCATCAAGCCCCATGGCTGGTGCAAACCCAGATCCATTTTTCAGCGTAGTAATTGCTAGTGGACCCATGTCCACACCACAAACCACCACCAACACCCTTGCAGGTGGCCCCAGCACGGTCATGCAAACCATCATAAGCCAGCTACCACCACCCATATTGACCAGTCAAGTTGTCCCACCTGCAACGCATGGGGGCAGTGGTCCTTCCACCTACACTGCCCCTCCTGTCATACATGGTGACATTGGCCCTTCCACTTACACATAACCGACCACATCCATGAGTGGCAGCGACGTTGTAGTTTGTGTAAGATCCAACTTGATGACAGGATATTCCTGGATTGGTTGCTTAAAACCTTTCTCCCACCTATAGCAAAGGACATCACATCCAAATGTCCCCAATGTAAAGAGAAGGCAATCTTGAAAGCCCAGCAGTTTGATTTGATCTATGCATATTTTGGATACCTTTACACCGTCATTCCATACGCTCCTCGTGCAGGAACCTCCTACCGGGATGCACCGGGGGAATCCCATGCTCCAGATGGCATCATAGGTTCTATCTCTCACTAACCATAGCACCATCTGACACCACCTGCAATACCACCACAACCAAGCAACACCCCTAGTGTTTCTTACCAAAACCAAACTCCGGACTATGCAAGAATGATGTCGCAGTCAGGAGCCACAACTTCTTACGCACAACCTGCGCCACCATAGCAGGCTCAGGCCTTTGCTTGGCCAACACAGCAATATGCGGGGAAAATGCCCACATTTGTGGCACCGGCACCCACCCAAGTCTACTATGCACCATCGATGCAAGCTGTTTAAGCCCCTACCCCTGCTCCACCTGCTCCATTGGGACAAGTGTTTGCACAACAAAACCGTCCCAGCTAGCCTACCCCCAATAACCAACAAGGGAAAGCCAGGAATAACTGACCCCGAAACCAAGGAAACAATCAACCATAGGGAGGCGGTCAACAACCAAATTCTCCCAACAATGCTGTGGTGAATCGGCCAGCCCAAAATCCTCAATGACCAAATGCACCAAGACGCAATGCTCCATTGCAGACAAACCAACCATGCACATTGTGCGAGGTCTATGGGCACTACACATTCAAGTGTCCCTTCATGGGTCGCACTAAACAAGCCATTAGAAACAAGGTTCAACATGCCACCAATACAATGGACCAAGCCCAGTCCAACCCGACACCACAAGGAACTCATCCTATGGTGCTCCAAAACCCATTACCAGTCAAAGGATTGGTGGCAACCACACCCCCTCCCCAACCCAATCCCGACGCACCGGGGGCACCTCCCACGGCAGAAACAGGTGTCCACCACCTACTAGCTATGACAACTAAAGAGGTCAATCTACAAACTAGACGAAATCATTATGAAACCAACACCGAACCCGCTGAGACATCAACGACATCTACATCTAAAACAACCAATGCACCTCTTCAGTTACCCCCCTTTCTCATGCCCCCCCATACATCGGGTTTCCAACAACGCCACAGCTAGAGCTGCCGTTAGCTACAACATCGTGGATGATTTGGCCCAAAAACCTACCGCCATGCCCGCTCTTGAGGTACTTAAAACTTTCCCAATGCAGTGAAAAGCCTTACTAGCCGCCCTTGGGACCGTGGACCCGTCTGACTCCAAGTTGATCACATTCGACATAGAGAATGGAGAACCGTGAATGCCATCAACCATTGCCTTTCAAATCCCAGTGTCTATCTGAAATTTGGTCATGCATCGATGCATAGTGGATGAGGGGGCATCCATGTGCGTTATGTCTACCATGGTCTGGAAGAAACTTGGATCCCCAATTCTGCAACCATCCTCCACAACTCTACGGGATTATGATGGCCATCCCACTAAAGCCTAAGGAATCCTCCCCCATGTCCCCATCACATTAGCTGGGAAGACAGTATTGATTGACATAGAAGTTGTCAATGCTCAATTGGACTATAACCTTCTCCTCAAAAGAGGCTATATGTATGACATGAGAGCCATAGCATCAACTATCTTTCATCTCATTATGTTCCCCCACGAAGGGAAAATCGTGACAGTTGACCAACTGAATTATCATGATCCGCAAGGACTAACGACACCTACCAACGTTATCCCTATGATCAACACCATTGATCCGCAAGGGCTGACCACACCTGCCAATGTTATCCCTGTGGTCAACACCATGGTTGACAACATACCAGCCTCCCCATTGAATTTGGGCCCTGGGTTGTTTTCCGATACCACCATGGCGGCTTCTTTCCCCTTAGTGTCACCGCCACTGACACCAAATGAGACTACGGACTTGTGCATGCTCTCATCCAGCACTGCTGCACCCAAAAAACAACCGCAGCCGCAGCCCCAACCGCAACCGCAACACCGTCCGCAGCCGCAACATCATCCGCAGCCGTAGCATTACATGCAGCCGCCACCACAACCTCATCCCCACATGCTACCATCATGGAGTTATCTGGGCTCCTCCCCAGTCCACACAATTTCTTTCCTCTTTCCCTCGCCTAGTGTCATGAGAAAGCCAGTAATGGCTACCTTAAACTTACCCAATTTTACATTGGGAAATCCCATGTGGTACCTTGATCCACCGGCCCAACCACCAATGCCCTGGGTAGTCTTAACCCCCATGCAACCCATTGCGATCGAATATCATCCTCCACCCAGCTTGCAAAAACCAACCACCGCACCCACACCCGCACCACCCCACCCAAAAAGGGCCAGGGGAAAAAATGTGAAAGCTACCGCTGAACCTCGCCAGATCCCACCTTGCACCATCTACGAAGAACAAGGCCATTGAACTCAAATATGCCCTAAGATTCCCATAATCCGCACGCATTTGGATGCCATGGATACAACAGAAAATATTCCCGTGGTTGAACTCCCAAGCGGGCCAATAGTGAGAAACAAGTCATTGAGAATAAACCATGCTTGCACCCTTTGCGAATTGTATCGACACTATTCTCACCACTTCCAAGACTTGTCCGAGTTCTGAATGGCACTAGCCAACCTTCGACAACATTCCCTTGAAATGGAGATCACTCTAATCGAAGAAGTCCACCCCCACCTCCTTCTTCATACACCATTTCCATCTGCATGATGTCCAGTTTTGCAGACCCTCTTATCTCCACCACCACCAACGGTCCATCAAACCTGTCTCTTCCATTGTTTCCACAACCATAGCCACATCCACAACCGCAACCTCAGTCGCAACCTCAAACTTAGTTACCAGGGAAAGAGTGGCATTCATTCCCACTCAACATGATCCTTTTCCTTTTCCTTTTCCTACCATCCGGGATCATGAGTAAGTCTGTCTTGGAAACCCGCAATCTACAGGATTTAACACTAGGATATACTGTGTGGTACCTTGAACCACCTACCCTACTTCTGAGGCACCAGGATGTGTCGACTCATGTCCATCCAATTGAGATGATGTTTCACCTACCTCTAGGTCCATCAAAGACTCCTCTCATCTCCAGGCCTGCCCCTCTTCCTCCAACAGAGACTGGGGGCAAGGCCACCAAAACCACAACCAATACCATTTACATGATCACTAGCACCATTCACCCTTCCATCTCATTGGCTGTGGAAGATCCACCTGATCTATCACGACACCACTTACGCGATGACGGAGAGATCTGTAAGACTACCTCCAATTTTACCCCATTCCCTTTAAACCATAGTGTGGAATCGGTTCTTCCCATAAAAGACCAGATTCCCTCACCCCTCCTTGCCAATGACCTTTGTCTCGGCAAGGGGGCATACCTCTTCACTGACTCAGATGGTCGTCTCTTGAAGAAGCTGTATAACAGGCTCTACCTCAAGAGAGTCTATGCCTGATACCACCACTATGAGTCCCTTATAGCGTAGTTTTTTCCTTTTTTGTTTTGCAACGTTTTTACCACAAATTAGAAACCCCCATTTAGGGGCAGCACCATTAGCTGCTAAATTAGAGTCAACAGGAGCCTGTTTGAGACACCCCTCACACCTCTGGGCTCAAATTTCTATCTTCTAATGAGACCATCATCTCATTTTAATAAGTAATTTTTGGGATCACTTCCCGGAATTTACCTCAGTTTATGTACCACATTGTAATGTAAGTGTCTCTGGACCTATACTTGCATCACACTTTCCTACCACCACTCATGTGGGTTCTCAGGCCACCGCCCGTAAGGAACATCATTTTTATTTTTAACCTATAAGCTATCTACTCCATCCACCGCACCTTATGTGGATCTCCATACCATCGTCCGGAAGACATATCATTTCCTTTGCATGTATTTGGCATATAACTGCCTCTCAGACTTGCACTCACATCACATGCAGTCAAGTCTATCCACCACAATTCACACATGAATCTCATGACCTCTGTCCGAGAGCCACCTCGGTTTGCATGCCTCTTCCACACCGACTCGCATGCCTCTACCGCGATATATCCCGTGCATGCATTGGTATGTTTAAGAGCCACCTGCTCCGTCCATACTATGTAGATGACCTTTGGACCACTATCCACTATCCCGACATGGGGCACCGCCTGTGCCACCGCAATCGGTTGACCATACTAGAGTTTCTTTTAAGCTCTTTTCTGACTCCTAAAAGAATGAAAATATTGCTGAGTGCAACTGCTTCCTTTCTCGCTCGTTAAAGTATAGGAAAGGGCATCTACATCATCTCGTTTATCTCCTTTTGCGGACTATGTAGACCATCAAATGAAAAGGACCACCTTGGCATATTCAAGCCAAGACCGCTCCCCTCTACGTACTTTTATGCTTTCTCGGGTAGAGGGGCCGAACTTTATGAAAAAGCTCACCATGGGTTGTCATTAAGCTCTTTTCTAGCCTTCTCATCAAGAAAATATTACCGAGCAAACTTGGTTTCGTTCATGCTCGTAAAAGTATCTGAATGACCGTCCAGTCAGTATAGGTTTAACCTTTTCCTGCCTGATTGGACTACCAATGATAAAGAAGTCTTTCATCCCCTACAGGATGGGAAAGCTCTCCTGTGTATACTTTTATCCTTTTTCAGGAACAGGATACTGACAATGAAAAAGAGTCCCCGCTAGAGGCTTCTTCATGCTTTCAAACTCTCTAAAATTGAAAGCACGATTGAGCATTTACTTTCTCGGGCTCGCCAAAAAATCCACGAGATCATACCACAATGGTGTCTCTAGACACGACCCCACAAATAACAGTTTGGTAGCATTCCCACTTTGGGTTTCCTTTGTTCAAAGTACTCTACAATGTGTCTTCCTTGGATCCCACCAGTACCAAAAGTATCTACCTCCCCCAAGTATTTCCCAGCCGCAGTGAAATTCTTGGTATTATAGCTATGATCCCATTCCCATGAGTCAGTTTCATTTGCTGCCTGGTCCGCCTTGTCGTCATACTCTGAACAAAGGAAGTTTGAGTCTAATTCACTCCTTCTTCCCCTGTTCAACTCTTTCCCTCCCCCCCCATTCAATGGGCCAGTCCTCAGATTGTCTCACATCTTTCAGTTATCTCCCTTGCGCTTCTAGTCAAGGAAACACCATTGCCTTGACCTGGGGCAGGTCTCCCTCTGTCGACGACAACACACATATTCTAGAGGATTGACCCAGAGGTCCCTATATCTTGGTTTCATTAACCTCATTGATGAGTTCCTTGGACCACTTGAGAGAAGTCCTTAATGCCTCTCGGGATGGTTGTTTCTCATGTGCTCGACTCCAACTACATCATTGCACCGTTGAGATTCGTACAGGGTATTGGTCTGTGCAGTATTTGGTCGAAGACCCTGGATGTCGCCTGACTCTAGCACATTGATGAGTCTATTCGAGGGACCTAAAAAGGTTCATGTCCCTCATGATTTTCGAGTTGCGTTGGAGACAGTGTTCAGAAGCCCCAACAGTGCTTCTATATAGATTTATGATTTATTCAGCATACTTGTACCACAGAGACTTTGACTCCCCATCAGTGAGTCCATACAGCTATGTATCATTCCAGATCTAGCAGGCTATCATTCATGAAGATATAGCATTCCATGAGAATTCCATGGGTCCAATGTAGCAATTCTTCAGATCAGTATTGTATTCAACCTCCCAATGAGGCAACCACTATGTATCATCAGTTGTATATGATCAGCTCTTGTATTATAGAGCATAGATCACATTATTCTTTTGACATGATTATGAGCATGGGGATTCCCACCTTGTCCATATACATGTCACACATTATTTTTATCTCACCCATTGATAGGAACCATATTGATACAAAAACCAAAAGCCACCATGCCCCAGCCTAGGAAGCACCACCTCTCCACAGAAAATCCTATGATGTCCGTCAGCCATACGATGAGCGCCTACCCTCACACATCAGGGGGAAATTTATTAACCCAAAAAATCCCTCACTCAGCTCTACATGGCCTACACCACCCAAGGACACCCATGCATGACCCTCATTTGACCCCCACACCCTCAAGAAGGCTTAAAAACATGAAAAAGGGCTTAAAAACCCCTAAAAAGAGCCTAAATAGCTCTCAAGGGGGCTAAAGCCTCCAAAAAGGGGTTAAAATCCCTCAAAGGAGCCTAAAACCCTAAAGGGAGCTAAATATTGAGTGAAAGGGGCTAAAAGCCCAAAAAATGGGCTAAAAGCCCTGACCAAGGGCTTAGAACCCTAAAAAATCTATAAATAGAGGGGTGGGGGTCACTCTCAAAACATTCCTCCCTTGCATACTGTTATGCTGCCCGAGTGGATGCCTTGAGACCATTTGCCTCTCAAGTCATTCACACTCCCTCTCATCCATCCTCCCATGAGCCATAGCTCCCCTATTCTCAAGAGAGAGGTGCTTCTCCAAGCTAGGGCATGGTGGCCCATTTCCACCAAGAGGTATAAGCTTTGTTTATTGTCATTTTTTATTCTAGTTTTTCTAACTTAGTTTGCTTGCAGGTTCATTTTATGTTCTAACAAGTTGTATGCAGGTTTCTGGAGTCTAACATTGTGTGCAGGGTTTCCATTTCTTTCTTTTCTATTCTCTTTGCTTTAGTTCCATTTCATTTTTCTTGCATTACCATCAAAAACCCTATCCTTTCGTCTTATAGATGGAAGGCAGCCATTCCTTCCCTGTAGTAAGGGAGAAATCCTTGCTACAATGACATCATGCAAATATGTAGGCCGACCGGTCCAATGAATTGCCCATTGAGGAAGACATGAAGCTTCGCTTCGAACAGGGCTTTGACGCCGTTGTTGAACGCCGAAGAAGCTTGTCTGGGCATACTGTATGATCTTCTGCTGATCCATCTGGTGCACAGATAAATAAAACTATATAGTTTAATGATAATTTATTAATTCTCATGCAATTTATTCGTTATAAAAAATGAACATAAATTATTTATTCCTCTTTGAGCAGTAAAGTAATGATCCCGTTCATGTCGAGGATGTACACCAACCAGACGAAGATCATGCTTCGATTCCTAGTAATGAATTTATTAATATGCTATTGTTTTGTATAGATAATTGCAGATGATGAACATTAATTCTAATTCTCCACAATTCAACTGCAGAGCATGTAGATGCAGATAACACTGAACAGGTTGATCCTATACAAGATAATGATGAACATGTTGATGTGCCCATTCCAGGTAAAAAAACACCTCTGTAATGTTTTTTTAAATGAATTAATTGTATTTATAAAAATAAAAATAAATTAGTGAAACATTTTGACATTATTGCAGAAATTCATAACCCCTCGCCGCAAGTTCAACCTTGCAAGAAGTCTAGTAGGGAGACCGATGAGCAGATTCTGGAAGATGCTCTTCTGGCTAAATATGTAAAGAGAAGAAAAGTAAAAAGGAAGTGACTAAATAAATTTTGAGTAATTCTTATTTATAATTAAAAAATTTACATGGGTTTTTCCTCTATTTCATGAATGAATGGTTAAATGAATGCTTTAATGAATGGTTTACTTATTTTTTTTATCGGCTATTGACTAAAAGAATGGTTTAATGAAATTTTTTTTTCAGATGTTGAATGATTTAATGGTTTAATGAATGATTTAAAGAATGATTTAATGAAAGCTTCTTTCAGCTAATGAGTGAAATAATTTGCAGTAAATTGTTATTTGCAAGTAGATGCATTGGGCTTGGGGAATTGAGAGTGATGTGAGGGGGAGGGGAGGGGCCATAAGATCTTCCACCTTCACGTGGTTAGTCTTGTTTAGTAGAGAATATTAAATTATTCTTGAAACAGAGAGGAGCTCAATGAATGGTAAGGAAGAATACATTAAAAACAGTGATTTCTATAATTGTAGTGTTTAAATGACTCCTCCATTGGAACTTGTTACAAATAGCGTTGAGAAACATTTTCATAGTTAAGAGGCAAGAAATGACATTTTGATGTGATCGATGGCCTTATATACATATTGTTTTTTGTTCTCCATGTTTGATTAGGTGATCTATTATTAACAATTAATTTACTTGAATAGTTGAATGGTATTGTAATTTACATTGTAATAGTATTGTATTTATTTAGATTGGTTTTGTTATTTTCATGAACAGACAAATATTTATTTGATAAGTCCTAACATGAAATTATTGCAACAGGAAATTTTTTGAAGTATGTTGAATGATGTTTTGAAAGGTAAAGCAGAAGAAGACAGTGCAAAGCTCCACAAATCAAGGTATAATTATGTTTTCTTTTATTTGATTGAACTGTGTATTTGACATTTATGCATGTGCACACACGCACATTTAGTTGATGATGGTGATTACCATACATTCAGGCGGACTTTGTTCTATCTTATCTATAAACTTACCTTAATTAGTTTGATTTTTCAAGTTGTTTCTATGATTGAATAACTTAGAAAAGAAACTTCTAATTTTTTTGAGTTAGTAAGTTGTAGAATCCAGTCTTTTCACAAATATTTTTAAAAATAGATCTAATGTATTTGTAGGCCAAGAAGTCCAAGATAGTAATTTTATAATGTATATATATAGCCTTTCCTTTATGTCATTCCAGTAGTAGCATTAGAGTATGGTACTGTTAAGCTATTAGAAAACCCTATTCTTAGCTTGAGTGTATGAGGGTGGGGCCAAGTTTCTTTTTGGGTTCACTGGGAACAAAGCCTCAGTATGGTTGTATTCATGGCTTGATCTACATTTGAAAGGTAGGTTTTAATAGTCCACCCAATATGATGAAATTCTTTTGATATCTCATTAATCACGAGTCAACTGTCCACATATCTCACAGATCGAATGTTGATAAATTAGGGCACTTACCAACAAGCTTCGTCCATAAACTAGGGAACTTACCAACAATTTGCACTATGCCACACTCAGTGAAAAATTAGAATAAAAACCCCTTTGCATTAGGTTGGATCGACACCATATTCTCCAACAAAGAAACCCATAAGTCTTCTGCAGATTTTTTAGTGATGACCATAAGCTATGAAACCCTCATATCATGATATGTAATAGTCATTGTCCTCCTCCTCTAAGGGTTGTAACTGCTGAACATTACCACTGTGTAGGGCTGAGATTATGCCCATATCTGCCTTTTTCTAGGGTTGTTTATGCCCAAAGGATTTTCCAGAACTTTGGGTTCAATGCCCAAACGCATTCAAAATTGTCCAAACATGACTTGGGACTGACCGAAATTCATGTTTTAGGGTTGTTATTATGTCAAGCATTGTTTTTTTAGATATGAATTTCAAGAATCCACCTCATGCTGCATAATATAAGTCTAAGAATGCCCTTAGTAAATGACAGTGACCCTTAATATAAGTCTGAGAATGACCCTTAGTATTAAAAGGATGAAAGTTTACGATGCACTTTACTATTTTTACACAGTGTATAATGGTAATGTTATTTGATATATATTATGCATGTTGCATTTTACCTTTTTATGGTATATATTTTCTTGTCTTTGTTATTGAATATTTTAGTGAGATCTTTTGTACTTGTGAGCTAACATAGCTCACTTTTCTCACAAAGGATGGAAATTTCTTAAAGAAAAATATTCGACTATCATATTTATATTGTTAGTCATAAATAACTATATATGAATTCATAGATGTTATACATGTTTTTTTCTGTATGGTAGATGGAAAGCATGTGGGAGAAAAATAAATTGATGCATAGTTTATTCAAAGGAGTAATATGCTCAAAGTATACCCAGGTTCAAAGGTCCCAACTGATGGAATAATAGTATGGGGTTCCAACCATATCAATCAAAGTATGATTACTAGTGGGTCAGCACCAATGTCAAAGGAGGTTGGGGGGACAATCATAGGAGTAGTGAAGGAATTGCAAGCACTCTAGATCATAAGCATTTAGACGGATTCACTGTTACCTTTTCAGCAGGCAGTAATCAGACACATAAGAGATATTGAGGTATCGGGGTACATAAAGCATGTTAGGAACTTAATCAATCATAAATCAAAAGACCCAATCACGAGACATTAAACAAAGATTACAAGACATACTATAGCTAGGCGATATGATAATTAGTAGAATATAATGATTGAAATAAAAAAAATAATGCATAAATACTAAATACAAATTCTGAAACCTATCGCCAGGCATATCCACCAATGAATTTCCCAATTCCAAATTCAAGACTATTCTAAGTGAAGGGTATAAGTTTAAAGCCTTAACATTCTAGATCCTTGACATACCTAAAAAAACAATAGCACTAGATGCTACTTTTGATCAATTTTGGAAAAACGTTTCTTTGATCCTCAATATGAACCCAAGGCAACAAGTAACAACCAACATTTTTCGTAACTGATAAGATGGATCCAAAAATTGGTGTCATCATATTTGAAAATGTGAGCATCAAATATTAGTCATTTCATTCCCTGAAAAGATAAACCATAGAAGACTAAAATAAATCCTTATTTGCATTAATGATGATGATGTAACTTTTAGGACCCTGTTACCGACCTATTTGATGGGGTGTTCACTTACATTTTAGAGGAGTTCTGGGATAATTCCTAGGATTTATGGACATGTCTAACATGAGAGAGTAGTTTTCTATCCATATTCTGGGTTGACTTGTGGGATAAATCCATAGTTCTAGGTGTATTTTAGCAGCAAAAAAGAGGCATCATCGTCAAATCTGGGTTAGAACTGAGCAAGATGTTGTACCAAGCAGCGAAGATTCTGTCAATACTGCTAGTGGTAGTGATGGTGCTCATGTAGCTTGCAAGGAGCCATCATATATGTGTGTCATCAAATAGGTTCAAATGTTTATTTATCTTAGATTGTTCATTTGGTTGAGATAACTCAAATAACTAAAGCCCCAATTTAGAAGTTTGTTGAATATGTAAGCTCTTGTCAAACATATCTTTGTTAAATCTCATAAATTATATTGAACACAAGCCATAGTGTTTCTAAATTGACCTCATGTTTTACAAACATTTGCAAAGAATACTAAGAAGTCCTTTGGAAATAAGAAATCAAATTTTGATATTCATAATAAGATTAACTAGTCTTTTCATTAAACATGTTGTTGTGTTGTACTTGTGGATTGCCAGTGTTTTTGTTCTTGTTGTTGTTGCATTGGATTTTGTGACATGGTTGGGCTGGTAATATTTTTTAGATCCCTTCCTAACATAATTTTACTTCAGAGCATCTGTTCTTATAATTTTATTTTGTTTGTATGTTTTATTTTTTTATGTAAAAGAACAATTGAACAAGTTGATTACTTTAGTGCCCGCTTTCTGTAGGTATCTTGATGGAGTAGTTGATTCCTACCCAAAAGAATGGCTACCACCCGCTAGTAATCACTTTGTTCTTGCACTTATGTTTGTTATCTCAGTTCTGGTAAGGGTAGGAAGTTGATGCTTATGAGAATGATGGGTGTGGTCACAAAGGTCCTTAACAAATCACGAGTGTATAATATACTTCTTGCAGACAAAATAAGAGATGATATTTAATCATGCCAAACTGTGCCCCCATCTCGAATTCATATATAAAAAGTGAGTTGAAGCTTCCAAGGTATGCACGTTACTTCTCTTCTTTCTATTCATAGGAATTGGTAGTGTTTTTTTAATGAATGACAGGATTTTTTCCCTTGGCTTAGTCATCAAATGGGTAAAGTGCTTTTAAGTTTGTTGTTTTCCCATTGTTTTTTGATTTTTCTATAATGTTTATTTCTTATTTCTTCCACTATCCATGATAGCCTGTTCTAGGCTGGCATACTTTTTGGTTTTTCTGTGGAATTCTAAGTGGATTTTACTGTGTTTGGACCTCCTATTTTCCACTTTATATGTATATCTTATAGGCCTTACTGAACTCTAGCTAGTATCACTATCTAATTCTTGATTCTCTCCAGGTATGTGAGAAACTGTGAAGAATGTTTTTGAGATTCTTGTAGTTCATTATACATCAGGCTTTATGCCACATTTAGTTCATATTCATGGAGGTTGATAGTATATATTTCCAATTGAAAATTTTCTTGACCAAGGTGACTTAATAAATGAGTGGGACCCAAGCCTACTTGAATTTTGAAGAATATTCCTCCCCGTATACTCTAATTATCAATGCATGATAGTAATCTCGTAAGGAGTTCTTATATGATTTGTAGGATGCATTCCTAATATCCTAGTTCTAAATGTTTTTTTATTGATCCACCAATTATTAATGGGATTGTGATAGTTAATGGTAAATCGTAAGACCATTCTTTAGAAAGGTTAGGGAACTTATAATAGATATATAGGTGATAAGGTTGGAAAGAGGAAATGATATTCCCTATTACATCTCTTATCAGCTTGTTATTGATGTTTGCATGACTAATCAACCAAGGTATGAATTAATTAGATTGGAGCATCGTTGGCCTCGTTGGCACTTTATGAATATCTAAATTTCTGATCATTTGAGATAATCCTTCATCAAGTTTCGCTTGACTAGCAAGTGGTAATTATGGATAAGTTTATTCTCTAAAAAATTGATACACTTCTCCCATTTATAATTTGGGCTCATCATCTATATTGCATAATGTATCCATGTAGAATGTCCCTAGGGTACCCATGTCTACCTATGGCTCAATTGATTCCTCTCTACATAGTCTCACTTCATCAACTACATCCTTCACCTTCTTCTATCGTTTAGAGTCCATCTCTTATTCTTGCAAATCATTCATGATAACAACAAATCACATTAACATGTTTATAAAAAATGAAAGTATAATGTGCATGTCCATGATGGTTTGCCTATTGCTAACAAATATATCGTCTTGGAAGAAAGAATCATAATTCACTAAAGGTGAAATTTGCAGGTTTAGTAGTAGATTTGCAATGATTCAAAGATTTATTTAGTGGGGTTAGCATTGGATCAAGGAATAACACATGGTAGGTGAGAAGGTAATAGCTACAACATTGCTCCATTTATGGGCATCATGAATTCATATTTCTTCTTCTTGTAATTTGATACAATGTAGGCCAATGATAATAGATGAAACTGAGATATTAAGAAAGATCAAGGTTTCTACGAGTGAAGCTGGTCAATCCTTCAATCCATGAATAGGTTCATCTTTGAAAACATTATCACAAGGTTTAAATTTCCTAGATGTTTGACAATTGATCAAAATATGGATTTTCTGAGTAGAACTATCACTACCTTGATTAGGAAATTCCTTGTTCAACATCACAAATGTAGTCCCTACCACCCTTAGGATAATGGAACATTGGTAGCATTCAATAAAATATTGGAGACATGATTGACTAAAATTCTATAATTCAAATACAAATGATTAGGATGAGAGGGCTCCTGCAATTTTATGGGCATGAAAGAACACTTCTAAGAGTTTGCATAAGTCCACGTCCTTTCAACTAGTATATCATCAAGAAGCTATTTCTCTTGTAGAGTTTGTCAAACCTAGCATCTATATTGGCAATTCCACTTGTACAACTTATGATGGATGAGTAGAGGAAAGTCTAGTACAATTAATGCAATTGGAAGAATCTAGGTTTTTTGTTGACTTTCATCAGACTGTGGAGAAGGCTAGACATAACGTATGGCATGATAACCACATAAGGAATACATTTTTTTTATAAAGGCGTCCTACTTCTATTACATGATAGAAATTATTTGTAGAACCCATGAAATATTTAGATATTGGATTAGACATTTTGTAGTTGCATAAATCCATGATTCAGGTGCAATTCAAGTGACTCATCCACATGGAATTATTAGACTTAAATGGTTGAATGAAACTTGCCTAAAGTCCTATGTGCTTTCCCCATGAAGATGTTCTCATGCATTCCTATGTAAGGGAGAAATGTAGGGTAGAATTTGTTTTTGGTTTTGGTTTCAATTTGTTTTGTATTGCAAAGTCTGTATAAGTTTATTTTTTTAGGTTGTCATTTAATACATATTAGCATGCCAAGAATTCCAATTATAAGTGCTAGTGTTTGTGAAATTCACGTGGTTGGTCATTTCATTTTAGCCTTAGTAAAATCATGTGGTCATGGGAACCTAAATATCTTGTTTCATTAAGTATTTATTTGCACCTTGGAAAACTCTTTATTGTCATAGAGTCATCAATGAGCTCAAGATGGGTTAAAGGTTGGTAACCTATTGAATGAAAGAGTCTCTAAAATTATGTATAGAGGGGTTGTGCAATAAAATTGTTTAGAATTTTTGAGATTGAGTGACAAGGCTTCAGTTGATCATTATCACCAATACATATATAGAGTTATTACATAAATTTATAGGTTGAGTAAATGTCTCTTGCAACTATACAAATGATATTTACTACCAAGTGTCCAAAATTCCACACAAGTTAGTTAGTAATATTTGCACATTTGACTAAATTTCCTAGACAAGTCTAGTCATGAAAGTGGATCAGCTTAATAAAGTCACCTAACACTTGGTTTGTTTCTCAGTTTGGTTGTTTTTTATTAGTTTTTTTCCACCCTAGATCCTACAGAAATTGCATAAGTACTAATGAGTGATCTCAGTTGCTTGCATGTTTGGTCTCCAGTTTTATTTGTTCACTAATTAAAAATTGCATCCACGAGATATGTCTCTAAGAGTAAAACAATATTCATGAGATTAGACAAATTAATTTTGATTTAGTTTTGTGACCATTGATTCAAGGTAGTATATGATTTATATGGGAAGTTTGAACACACTAGGTTGTTCAAGGATGGTTCCAGATAGATTGCCACTATTCAGAAACCTAATTTTAAACCATTACACTCCTCTACCTTCAATGTGGTGTTCAATATCCTAGTATTTGTTATTACAGGGGAGGTGATGAAATGTACCAAGTACTTAATCAATAGGGCACATGTACATACCCTTTGGATAGACACGACATACCTTATTCATGTTTAAGACAATTATGCATTGATCGACATGTCTATGAAGGGGGAAGATGTATCTCATGCACTTAAGGATGCATAAAAGAATGGAAGAAAAAAATGGGGAACTTATCTTATATGACCACTACGTCATGAATAGAGGGGGTAATGGCACCATGATCTATTTAATTAACAAAACCCATGTCCTTTTTTGATGCCAATTGATTGAGGGACACAATATGTGCAAATGTACTAGGGTTAAGTGCACCTTGTATGCATTCTCTGTGTTTGAGTTACATGTACAAGGTGTTAAAATTAATTGGTGCAGATTCTTGAAGGATGAACTACCTCAATATTGTGCCAACACATCGGCCTCATGTTTCATTTTCTAAGTGGAAATGGAAACCCCTGCTAGGTTTGAGAACTTTACCCAATGATAGACATGACTATTATTTCCTTATAGTATAACTCATGGAAGTGCCAATAGGATTGAAAAAAAATGACATTAAATGATGTTTCCTTTCTCAATGGTATGATCACATGATTAAAACCATCAATTATATTTTATTGATCCCATAGACAAGTTGAATACTTGTGGGAAAAAATTGGTTTGATATGGATCGAGATGACAATTTTCTATGGGTGAGGGTGGATAACCCCAACAATTTTCAATGACAACACTACCCTACTATTTGATTGAATCCACCTTTGATAAGGAGGTTTCTTCATGGATAGGGGATAACAAGTTAAAAAATTCAATTAGAATGAACTACATCTTTCCTGGAACACTACCCTACTATTTGATTGAATCCACCTTTGATAAGGAGGTTTCTTCATGGATAGGGGATAAGAAGTCAAAAATTCATTGAGAATGAACTACATCTTTTCTGGAAAGGATAAAAAAGTGTATCACACTCAAATATGCTAAAGAAAATAAAGGTATTTGTGGTTCACTCAAGTTTCAAATTCAACAGAGACACAATCAACCATGTCCTTGAAGCAAATTTATTTTGTTGTTGTGTTGATGCAACCCATTTTAGATACTCCTCACTACTTTGAGAAATGAATTATAAAATCCTTGGTCCAGGTCATTGGATTTTTTCAAGGAGGGACACCCAAGAGATAATGAATGGTTAATCCATCGATCCACCTACCCCTAAAGGTATCAAACCGACCTCACTAGTTGGAGTCTACAACTACACTGATCGAAGTACCTATTGATACCTCCCAACCCAAGTAGATGGAAGACTCCTTTTTGCACTAGCTTCTAATTTTTAGGGCTAAGAATGGATGGGGATTGAGTGAGGAGACACTAAAGGAATATTAAGTGTTGGAAAATTCCACTACCTAAATTCTAGTCATCACCATTAAGGACAACCCACTAGAGTCCATTTTGAATATCTTGGGGTTCCTAATGAATACCAAAGTAGCAAGAAAGGGATTTTGATGCTGATGGTTGAATGCAACATGCCATGAAAAATCCCACAATTCTTGATGTCACAAAAATAACATAGTTGGGGTCACCCACAAAGGAAGAAGTTATAGAGTTTCCAGGAGGCATTTCAGGTGTAAGGGTAAGTAGATATGAACTATTGCATTAGCCCTATAAATATAAAGAGTGTGTAGAGGATGTAGGAGATCAAAATTATGGATTAATGGAGGAATAAGTAGGTGAGGATACATAAGAAAACATTTGTAGTATCCATCCTCCTCCATTTTCTTCCTTGGATAGCCTCTCTATCATAATGCAATTTAAGAAACTTGCATAAAACAATGCACATTATTGGATGATGTTACTCATCTACCAAGACCACATACCGTGTCTTGGGTGATTTACAGCCCACCCTTGCCGAAAGTATTTTTTTTAAACTATACAGAAGCCCGTTGGTTATCCGATGAGTTGTGGCCCTCGTCCGATGTGGTTTCCATAACTTTGACAAGTGTGATCCATCAGACATTAGACTAATACTGTCGAAAAACCAACTATAACCCGTCACAAATTCGACTAGCACCTGTCACAACTTTGACTAGCACCCGTTGCAAATTCGACTAGCACATGTCGCACATTCGACTAGCACCCATCGCAAATTAGACTAGCACCTGTCGTAAATTCTTCTACAACCCATTGAAAAATCGACTAGAACCCATCACAAATTCCTTGAACATTCGATGACATAAGCCCCAAATTTTACAAAGGAACTGTCTCACATTCGACAAAGAAAAGTCAGATTTTTGACAACCTGGGAGTCGAAAATTCAATGACTTAGTGGTGAAAGACTTCAACATAGTATGTCAAAAAGTCGACAGGTTTTGGCATGTGGTTGAATATATGACAATATGCCACCGATGAAAAAAAAATTGTTGTTGTCGAATTACCAACAGGCGTCTGTCGAGTTTCAGACATGGAAACCATCAGATTTTGGGCTCAAATTCTATTGTGCTAGCCAAGTAAGTGGTAATTTGATTCAAGCAAGTAGTGTGGATTCATACATTAGGCAAAGTGTCCTTGACTAATGAGTGTGGAGACTCTCCAATTGTGGCCTCAATGTGAGTGATGAAAAACTCCTTCTCCAAGTAACAAGGCTCATATAAATTTACATTCGTGACATTGACAACTTAATAGATGCCAAGTTGAGCCAAAAGATTTAGGTGAAAAGCATTGGGCCCAACAACATGGAGAATAGTGTAAAACCAGATCTTATAGGTTTTAGCTTATGATGATATTTATTGGGAAACATTTATCTAATTTACGAAATTTGAAAGAATGAGGTACTTGATGGTAGTGATGGCAATTTTGAATTTTCTTTGAGTTTATTGTAACATATCCAAAAGTTTGGCATGACGATTGGCCAAATTTTGTACAAAGGAAGAAAGATGTGAAATGGATCAATATATAATTTGTCATCTATTTTGGAGCTTTCTGGATGGAAATATTGGATGAATTGGCTTGCAGGTCCCATTTTTGGGGGTTTGTCTCACTCTATAGATTTGGGTTCCATAACCTTTCGAGGATTGTTTAAGGGATTAAACTATGTTTTTTTTAATCAAAATTTCATTGCTTGTGCGATGCCCCTTGATACTATTCTACACCCAGATTTCTTTCCAACGTTCTAACACTACTACATATCGCTCAAAATTCCCATGAAACTTTGCCACGAAACAGGTAAAACATTTGCTTTTGTGGAAAATTACTTTTAAATTTTTGAAAAAAATGAAAATTTTCTCGACATTCGTCGCTATTGCGACAAAAGGGTTTTGTCACTATTGCGATGACATACATTCATTCAACGAACATTGAGACGAAAGTCATAATGTGTCGCTATTGCGACACAAAAGTCTAAGCTTTATATTGTCGCTATAGAGACGAAATACATACTTCATGTCAAGAGCGATGAAAGCCGAACCTTTAGTTTTTTTTTTTAAACTGTCATTTTGATTTTTTCTTTATTTAAAATTTGACCGTTGTCCATTTTTTCCGGAACCGCGACCCTCATTGATCTATAAATACATGTTATTAAGTCATTTGTTCATAATCATTTGCTAGAGTTGCAACATTCTTTCTATTTATTTATCATTCTACAATTTGAAGATTCTGGTACTGGTTTGACACATGGAATTTTTTTTCTCATTGATTTTCCAGGTTATTTTGACTGCAATGCACTAGTATTTTTTTGTTGCAGCCTTTTTTTTTATGTGCCCTTTATCATGTCAATTTGTTGAAACCTTTTAATCTCTAGTATAATGAACATGAACAATATTAGTGTGAGGAATTTGTTGTGAATAATTTATATTATTGTTGAAACATTTTCTTCTCTTTTGTATAAAGAAATTTCTATTTTTAGTGAATTATTTAACTTTAGTGTGATGAATATATATAACAACAATATATAGGGTTTGGAAGAAAATTATAATTTTAATCAATAAATATTTTACTACCTTTTAGATTTACTCCCTTAATTAACCTCAAACAAATTTTGTTTGACTTCCACTATTTGACATAATGGTGAAAATTGATTTTTATTTTACTATTCCTTAAAAGTATCCTTATGGATAATATTGATATCTCAAATGTGTCAACCAAGGTCAATCACAGTTGAAATTTTTTAGCGATGGAAAACCATCCTCATCATCAACCTAGATGAATGTCAAAATGTGACATATACATAGTAGACCATCACAACCAACTTAACCCATACAATATTTTGCTATAAAACATAACCCTTCCAATACATTGGAATTTGGGGCATAATAATTGTACATTGAATGTACCATTTTTATATAATCTGACATAAATTAATGTTTCAATGTGACATAACTATGTTCTCAACCTTCTTTAATATATCAAAATTTGATATAGGCTTGCAATCTCACATAATGTTAGAATGTGAAATTTTTGGAGAACATCATCTCCATATTTAAATGGTTCATAATTTTGAATTGAAACTCTTCACCGTAGTCAGTTTCCATTATGGTTGTTGTAACTATTGTCAACATAGTCAATATAGTTTAATGTGTTCAATAATGGATAACCATGGTAAACATAGTTAAACGCATTGACCAATGTAATGATACATAACTATATCAAGATGTTGAAATCTACGTACGATGCAATATGGGACATAAGCATTGTTAATTGTACTTAATTGACATAGGCCACCCTAAATTAGCATCACTACATGACATATCTATGTTGTTAACATAAATACCCAACCTAATTTGACATGGTACAACCTATTGTGTGCTAATTTGACTTAGTTAGTAGGTCTAAATGGACATAATTAGTACCTGATTTGACATAATCCAATGTGTGTAATAGTCTAACCTATGTACTAATTTGACATAATTTGACAAAATCCATTCTATGTACTAGTAATTTGACATAATCATTGTTGAATTTACCAATTTGATGTATTCGACCCAAAAACATGTCACTACGTGGCATACCTAAGTTTTTAGTTAATATTGTACTGGTGGGTAATTATAAATAATTAACCACAATTTAGTATTGATGTTTTTAATTAATAATATTATTAAATAATTATAAACATTTATTATTAAATCATGTAATGTCGGTCGTAGTGAGTTAAGCCCTTGGACATATGTTGTGATTATTATTTGTGATGATATGTTGTACTAGGTGCATGGACTATGGAGCATGGGCATTATTATTATTATTATTATGTATTTATTTTTAGACGTATGTTATATATTGATTAATGAATTTATTTTGTTGTTATAGGCTATTAGAATGTCAAATACATTTTCTTGGGAAGAAAACAATAGGAGGTATGCTGAGGCTATGGCAGCATTAGAGGCGAAGGGTGATGGAAAGTGTTATTGTGCTTGCAATGATTGCATAGGTTTGTGAACTAGAAGAATTTTATGAACATCAGCTGAAAAACATTGTAAGGAGAAGGATCATGCTGAAGGGGGGTATGAATATCATACATTGGTAAGACATTATTAATTACATATTGCACGTCTTGTAATAGTACTGACGGTGTATTCACAATTTTTTTTATCATTTTAAATATATGTGTTGTATATTATACACTAATGTTATTTCATTGTTTGTAAATATAAAGACAATGCCCCCAATATGTCGACCTCCAGAGAGCTATTTGCCACATAATAGTACAAATACTACTTTACAAGACGACGAGCATGGAGATCATGCTATTGAATATGGAGTTCTTAATGATCCTATGGACGAATATGATGTTACTCATACTAATGGTGAAGAGGATATAAATAGATTGCTACAAGACACATTTACTCCATTGGATGAGGGCAACCTCCATGATTTTCATGATGTTCCTCTTCTCGAGAAGTCCCAAGAACCTATTTATGAAGGCTCAACAACCAATATTCTATCTATTGTATTTTTGTTGATGAACTCGAAGCTTTTGAATGGTTTATCAAACACTTGTTTCACACAGCTCCTAAGGTATGTAAATTTGATTAGGTCCCCCTATTTTTAGTGTTAATTAATTCGTAAATTAGGGATATGAATTATTTATGACGTATATTGTTTACAATTCACTTTTTGTCAATGTTGCAGATTGTTGGGTGAATTTCTATTACCACCATCAAATAATTTACCACGCACAAGTTGAGAGGTATTCTTGTTTATGAAATAAATTGGAGTGGAGTATCAATCTATTGATGCATGTACTAATGATCATATTATATATTAAGGATAGTATGCATCAGAAAAAAAAATCCCACAATGTGAAATTAGTAGATATCGAGCTGATCAATTAACAAAAGAGGTCCCTCACTTAGTTGTTCGCTATATTCCCATAATTCCACGTTTCCAATGACTATTCAGGTGCCAAAGTATAACACAGTTTATGGATTACCATGCGAAGAATAGAAGTGAAGATGGTGTTCTTCGAATGCCTGCAGATGGTTCTGCATTGAAGAACATCGAAGAAAAATGGCCAATTTTTAAATATGAACCTCGTAATGTTAGACTTTCATTGGCAGCTGATGGTTTCAATCCATTTGGTGAGCTTCATTCTACTTAGTGTGGTCTGTTTTCATCATAAACAATAACCTACCTCCTTGGATGACCATTAAGAGAGATCACACAATGTTGGAAATGATTATTCCAGGTATTTTTTTGAAAGCTGTAATTATATTATGTCATAAAGTTATTTGTTTAATTGATGCATGAGAACACCTTTTATATGGTTGGACGGAGAACTAAATAGAAATATTGTGTGTTTATTGATCAATTAGGTAAGTACCAAGTTTAAAGATATGAATGTATATATTGAGCCTCTTATCGATGAGCTATTGAATTTATGGGATGGAATCACTATGTATGACATCTCTATACCAATAGGGTAGAAACAATTTCAGTTCCATGGAATACTTGCATGGACAATTTATGATGCTCCCGGGTTAACACATTTTTGTGGTATGTAACTTTACATTACACGTCGTTAAAATTATAAGTTTTTAACGTCAAAAACATGCATTTTGTTTTATTTTAAATTAATAATCCTTTGATTCAACTATAACATTAATACATATATCTCGTAGGTCTTCAAACAAAGGGAAAATTTGCATGTCCAGTATGTGGTCCTAGGATAAAATCTCGTTGTTCAAGAAGTTTAGCAAAGGAGGTGTTCGATGAGTACAGGCAATTTCTTCCTAAGAACCATAGGTACAGAACTATCGAAAAAACAAAATTCAATGGTAAAGAAGAGAATGCAAAGAAACCACGAAGAAAGACACCTCTCCTATGGAAGTTGGAATATAACAGACATCGTCAAGGTATGAAAATTGTATCTGCAACATACAATATGTACTTCACGTAATATTATGATTTTTATATTTTTATTGAATCTTCTCTACCATGGGTGTCATGAATGATTGTTAATGTGTTTTCGTTTATGTTTAATGAATGCATTTTAGGCATGAATGGGCTTCCACGAGGAATGAAGATTTATCCCATACAATTCAGTAGGTTGCCTTACTACGAGAACCTACAAATAGAGCATTTGCTTGATACATGGCATATCAAGAAGAATGTAACATAAATGATATGGCGGACATTAGATGGAAGGTTAGACAAAGATAAAATTGGAAAAAATTGTAGTGACATTGCAGAAGCCAGTCATGCATTGAAAAGTGTAATTATTTCCAATGCCGAAAATGGGAACTGGAATATTAGTCTTCCATGGTTATTGATAGAGCAAAAAAACAATGCTATAAAACAAATCATTTAGAAAATAAGGTTTCCGACGGGGTTTTCATCGAACATAAAAAATATCTTAACCCAAAAAGGTGATTTTGGCGGTGTTAAAACTCATGACTGGCATACATTCATTAAGGTAATTATTTACATATATCATTTACATTAAGTTAATCTTTTTAGTAATTGTTCTCTCCTACTTGGAAACATTAGATAAGGATTTGATTTTTGCTACAATACGTTCTACCTCTGGCTCTCCTAGATAGCTTTGACGGAAACATAAAACAAGTTATAGATGATCTTGGTAAATACATGAGGTACATAACAATTTTATATGCATGAAAAATGTTCTACGTTCTTTTGTTTGCATTTCTTATTGACATATTGTGTTTTACATCTTCGAACTTTAATATATATTATATGCCTCAATCTGGTTGATCATTCATGTTACTTTCTTGCATCTTTTGTAGGTGGATTTCATCTAAAGAAATCCATAAAGAAGATATTAGATATTGGAAGAGAGAAATTCCTCATCTAATGTGTGAAATGCAGAAGTATTTACCTCCAACATTTTTCAATTCAAAAGAACACTATCTCATACACCAAGTTGAGGAGATTGAATTATGTGGACCTGTAAACTCAAGGTCAATGTGGATGGTGGAAAGACATTTGAATTCACTGAAGGATTTTGTTAGACAAAGAGCATGCCCTAAGGGTTCTATGGTTCAAGGCTATATTCTATATCAATCCATGGTGTACATTAGTCAGTATATTCCAAACTTAGCAAAAAATATCAATCTGCCTTGCATTTGGCATGTCGACTCCATCAACAAATTTGAAGGGGAGGTCCCGTTGGGGAAAGGTAGAAAGAGGAAAGTGAAAGGTAAGGAGAATGGTGTACACTTTATTTATTATACAATTATTTTTTTGATTTATGTAATTTTTATTATTCCTTCAGTATTTTAAGGTAAAAGCAATTGCCTCAAATGATATCTAATTTAAAATTCTTAATTGTTTCTTTTCATATAGTTGGTCACGTGTGGGATGCAATACATTTATACATTGCAAACAATCTTGATTGGATGGAGAAATGGATTGAACTATGTATAGAATACTATGGTACATTAACATGGGAAGGGGTTAGTAAAATGATTAAAACAATGCATCGTAATCGAGAGGAATATCTCGAACTTACGCAAAGGGAAATTGATTTAGCATGAGGTTTAAAAGATAAAAAGGCAAGTATTTTTACCCTGCTCATTTTTTTTTGTTTCACATTGTATCAAAATATTTATCTTGTTTATGTCTTCTTATATACTTATTTACCGAGTCGGGCATGATGCAGCTAATACATCACAATGCTACGTGGTGCAATGGTCGTAAATTTCGCATCAAAAAGTTGGATGACAAGAGGAAAACATTTGATTGTGGGATAACTGCAGTTTTTCAAGTCACTAATGTTTCCTCTATAAGTGACAGGCCTCCATAAGTATATAAAAATAGGTACTATGGTTATTTGGAAGATATACTTGAGTGTGACTTTAATTCCTTTAAATTAGTTCTGTTTGAGGTCAAATGGTACATGATACGAATTAATGAACATGATCCTAAAAGAACTATTATTGAGTATGCCAATGGATTTACCATGGTTAATACAAGGGAAATTGAACCAGATATAGAGCCTTATGTTCTACCAAGTCAATGTGAGCAGGTCTTTTACTCAGAGGTTCCAGGTAAAGCAGGTTAGTCATGCATTGTTAGATATGATCCAAGAGGAAGACCAGTAAAGTATAATGCAGTAGAGGAATAAGACAATGTTGAAGAAGAAGGTGATGCATATCAAGAGCGGTTGGACGTCGACGTAGATGTGTTAGATGAAGAATCTGATCAAGAGGTTGATCATCCAAATGATGTAGCATACAATGAAATTGACATTGATGATATTGATGATGAATATCTAACTGAAAATGATTTTGATCATTACCCTGATATGAGCGATCTTTTCAACAATAGCAATTCGGAACCAGATCACGATACAGATGTTGAGTTAGATGAAGAATAATCTGAATGAAATTGTATCAATGTTGAAATCTATGAGGTTTGTGAGAACATATTTTTGCATAATCTATTATGTTTAAGACTATTTAGTTATGTTTAAACCATCTTTATCATCATCATTGTCATCGCCATCATCACAATCTCCGTCGTCATCATCATCTTCATCATGATCAACATCTTCACCACCACCACCAACATCATCATCATATTCATCATCCTCATCCTCATCCTCATCATATTCGCCATCATCATCATCATCATCCTCATCATCATTATCCTCATCATCATTGTCATCACCATCATCAAAATAACCGTCATCATCATCATCTTCATCATGATCATCATCTTCACCACCACCACCACTGCCACCACCATCATCTCCATCATCCTCTTCCTCATCATCATCATCTTCAACGTCATCATCATCATCATCATAATCCTCGTCATCATTATCGCCATCATCATCATCATCACCCTCTTCCTCATCAAGATCATCATCATCATAATCCACTCCATCATCATCATCGTCGTCATCATCAAAATATCCATCATCATGATCATCATCTTCACCACCACCACCACCACCACCATCATCATCTTAATCATCCTCATCCTCATCCTCATCATCTTCATCATCATCATCATAATTCTAATCATCATTAGCATCATCATCATCATCATCATCACCCATTTCCTCCTCCTCCTCCTCATCGTCATCGTCATCGTCATCACCATCTTCATCATCATCACCACCATCATCATCTTCATCATCACGATGACCATCATCATCATCATCATCTTCATCGTCATCATGATCATCGTCGTTGTCATCACCATCTTCGTCATCATCATCATCTTCATCATCAACCTCATCATCATCCTCACCATCATCATCATCATCATCATCAACAACAACACTATGATAATCATCTTCATCGTCATCTTCATCATCATGATCAGCCTCATCATTGATGACGATGATGATCGTAATTGATATCTACTTTATATATTTTGATTTAATTACTGTTATTTACATTTTCATGTATGTTGTCATATATTTCTATAACACATTTTTTTAAGAAAGATTTTGTCAGGTTATGGGGAATTGATCATAGTGATGTGAGGGGGGGGAGGGGCCATAAGAGCTTCCACCTTCACGTGGTTGACCCTGTTCAGTAAAGAATATTAAATTATTCTCGAAACAAAGAGAAGCTCATTAAGTCAATGCATAGTTATGATATTGATGATGATGATGATGATGATCATTGTCATGATCATTGTCATCGTCATCGTCATCTTCATCTTCATCATCATCGTCATCACAGTCATCATCATCATCATCATCCTGATAATCTTCATCATCATTCATGTTGATTCTTTGTTGGTTAAAATGGTCATGCTATATATCCTGTGGCGCTTTATTTATAAAATTATCATTGAACGATTACTTATAGTAAGTGAATTGAAGACACAAAATATCATTCCATTGGTTATTATCATCATCATTAAGTTTACATGACACAATGGTGTGTATTTATATGAAATATCACCAAATCTCTTGCATTTATAAACACACCTAGGTGTTAATGCACAAGATGGAACACTCACACACCAACACCTTCGTAACGCTCACATAACAAGACGTCAACCTCCCACACAACTAGGATGGAAGAATCAAGAATGATCACCCTATGTTTTGAAGTAGCTCTAAAGAGACTAAGTTCACGTGAATAGTGAAGAGTTTATGTTAAAGACATACAACTTAGTCCTTATCCTTTATTAATTGATATTTTTTACTATTTGTAAATAAATTTAAATTTTACTTAATCCTATCCATGGGACTTGTTATGAATAAACATAATTATTTTGGTTATTATCACTAAAAAATTGTTAAAAAAGCAATACATTCCTATCGTAGTTAGATTTTTATATGGTAATGATAACATAAATTAAAATATGTATCACAATAATCTTTTTAATATAATCAATATTAATACTATTATTCCATTTATATCAAATAATCAAATCATTTATAAACATAATGCATTGACATCACTGTATAACCCATTATAATACATAACATTTTCATACCATAGTTCCTTTATCCTATCAAATTAATTTCTTCAAAAAACATAATATCCAAACATTAAACATGTAGATCCCAACCGTAAGGTTATAAGCTATCTCATCTTTATGTATCCACATACATAAAGATCATTGACTTAGGTGGTTGTAGATATCAATACCACATCTAGTGGGGATCATCATGGTCCTTGGGGGTGGGCTTGTATCCATGATTAGTTGGTTCTAGATCTGGAATGGATGACCCTCATCCTTCATTTCCCTCAAGGTATTCTTGAGGGTCCTTTGATTCAAGTATCAGTAGAGAGAATGTTATGCTACAAAATATTGGTGAAATTGTTGGTCGTGACAAAGACTATGTCTTGATGTTCATGCCCAGTTGTTCTCAAGACACCAAAATGGTATACATCAGAAGATGTCGTAAAAAGTGTATACATCTCATCCATACTAATATTAAATAAGTAAAAATACTTTCTTGTACAAGGATGTAAGCTATTTATAAAAACACAATAAGCATCATGAGATACATAACTGATCATCATATGAAGACTACCAATCAAAATAGTCTTTATTTAAGGACATATAAATGGTGTTCTTATGTTTGAGTTCCATCCTTGATTTTTTTCCAAATACCCTAAACCAACAACCAACTGTAACCCTTCCTTTGAGAGGGAGTCTATTTCAGAACTATATTTTTTGTAGTCATCGATAAATTGTCATCTTTAGTCTTACCTAATAAAAAATGGGACTCAACCAAGTTCTCCCTTCTGCATTTTTCATTCATTTAGATAATTATGATAATTCAATCTCCAAACACCTGAATTTTTTGAATACCATTTTGCACTACGAATTTTAACAAAAGCTTGAGGGACAGAATCCTGGCATAGTTATTTAAAGCGTAAACTAGTCCAAATTTAAAATATGATTTTATGTGTGGCTTTAAAAAAAAAATATGTCACCATCTCTATTAAATGGGGATCTACGATGGGACATCTTCTTATTGATCTACTTCCATATGTGTTAGTGACATCACTATAAGCAAAGTGATAGGCCGACCTATGTTGTTCTTAAAGAAATAGGTAATCAATTTTGTATGCCCGCAAGGTCCTATTATGGGACATTGCATTAAAGAAATTGTTTCTTTAATGTACATGGCTAGGAATATTTGGTCCATGTAATGGAAAAATGTAGCAAGGGAACTCCAAGAGTGTTTGCAAAAACAATGAATCTCCCCTATATTTCCCAACTTCGTCTTGTTTTACAAGATGCATAATGCAATTCTCACCCAAAATTGGATATTATATGGCTTATTGAAATATAAGAAAGCATAGAAAATCATATTTTATAGAAATCGTAGTTATTTGTTGTCATAATGTAGAAACTAACATAGATATATTGTGCACATTGTTTGGAGGAGTCTCTCTATAAAAGGCCGAGACATTCTAAATTACACACTTTCATAGTTTGTCAGATCTATCTTGATCTTGTCTTGTTTTCGCATTTTCCTTTCAACCTTTCCCTGTCAGTTGCTGCTAGAGGTCGAAGTCATGATTTGCCTTTCAACCCTTGCTTGTCAGGTGCTGCGGGAGGTAGAAGTCACAATTTTCCTTTCAACCCTTTCTTGTCAGGTGCTACGAGAGGTCGGAGTCACGATAGTTGTTGTCAGAGGTCTGCGAGGTCACGACAGTTGCTTCTAGAGGCTTAATTTGCATAGGCAGAGGAGGATTTGCTTAGGAAGAGGAGGGTTTGCAGCGATCTGAGGGTTTGTAGAGGCAGAGGAGGGTTTTCAGAGCTCACGCAAAGGCCTACAACATGCCCCCAAAATCAGTGAGTACCCTAATTTGATGCTTATGTTCCACACTTGAGGAGGTTGGTATCCTATGTTACATGGCAACATTTGTTTTGAGGCACACATGTAGGGTTTGTTTTCATGCCTAGGACGTGAACCTATATCAGAGGAGAGTTAAGGAATCTAGGAGGAGGGGTGAGGATGTAAATGTCATAGTCTATTATATATCCCACCAATTCTTGATGAAGGTAAGCAATAATACACATGAAGGAGCACAAATACTATGCCACTAATCCAACGGGATAGGGTAATCCACAAGTTATATAAATTCAATCGGATGGGAAAACACATTAGTATATCATTGCTTTGATAGTTCACATAACAATTTAATTATTACTTGTTTTTCAAGAAAATGCCATTGATTAATTCACCCGACCTTAGGATATATGGATACTATGATAGAAATG
>LPNX010869659.1:1185908-1200304 GCA_001517045.1 Pseudotsuga menziesii | reverse complement strand
TATATATATATATATATATATATATATATATATATATGTGTGTGTGTGTGTGTGTGTGTGTGTGTGTGTGTGTGTGTGTGTGTGTGTGGATACTATGATTGAAATGATCGACATGAGACATGTAATACACACCACACACACACATATATATATTATGTAGTGCTAGCTATAGGAATTGGGTGAGGGTATTAATGTCACAGTCTATTATATCCACTTTCCCCATGAACCCTTTCATATGATCATTTATTTTGGTGAACTACACCTTCATATCAAAAATTTATGTAGGGTAAACATGTGTATTTGGGTCTAGTATATGGGACTTATGCCCCATTGTCCTGTTCTTTTTCACTCAGTGGCCCATTGTGCCTTTTCTTGTTGTACTTGTTCCTGCTAAAAATGATGGCATTTTTTAACATTTAAGAGGTAAGGTTTTTGATGAAAGATTGGATTGATGGATGATCTAATCTCTTTTTATACCTCTATTTTCAATTTGGTGCAATCCCTTAATAAAAAAATAGAATGTGTGTTGGGATATCCTCAGCAAGAAAACATCATCAAAGTCTTGGCCAATTAGAATATACTTTAGGCATCTAGTTGACTGTATTTTGGACAACAATGAAGGGAACCTAAACCCTGGGTAAGAGCACATTTTAAATTGAATATTTAAATTTCGTCCCTTCCTTATTTCATATGTAAAAAACTAGTGATGTGAGGTCATCCCTAACATGTGTTGGTTTGATAGAAAAGTATTAATAAGGGTTGAAATCCTACAACAAGGCCTAAGGTTTGAGGTATGAGGGACATGGTCTGAGGTATTTCATCGACTTGTAATAATGCTATGCCACCCACATGCTTGTTCTAATGTACCATACTAAACGAGAATGTTCCAATGATATATGTTGTTTGATATGGGTACATACTATGAGTAATTTTGTTGTATTTTTAAGGGTTATTTAAGGGAACATCAAACAATAGAGAAACCCTTCATCAAACCTACAAGATTGGTCTACAAACAAGATATAAAAATATGATCAAGATGACAATCCAAAACCTTGATCTTGTCAGTAAAAGGGTTGTTTCCCCCACCTTGTTGGTACACCTTTGTCTTGTGGCTGAAGTAGTTATCTTGCCACTTTACTGTGACCCCTGTTGTTGACTTATGGACTTGTGTGAAACCCCTTGTTGGTCCTAGTACTAACGCCCCCTATTTTCATATGATCATTTATTTGGTGAACTACACCTTCATATAAAAAATTTATGTAGGGTAAACATGTGTATTTGGGTCTAGTATAGGGGACTTCTGCCCCTTTAGACTGTTCTTTTTCACTCAGTGGCCCATTGTGCCTTTTCTTGTTGTACTTGTTCCCTCTAAAAATGATGGCATTTTTTAACATTTAAGAGGTAAGGTTTTTTTATGAAAGATTGGATTGATGGATGACCTAATCTTTTTTTAGACCTCTATGTGAAATTTGGTGCAATCCCTTAATAAAAAAATATAATGTGTGTTGGGATATCCTCAGCAAGAAAACATCATCAAAGTATTGGCCACTTAGAATATACTTTAGGCATCTAGTTGACTGTATTTTGGACAACAATGAAGGGAACCTAAACTGTGGGTAAGAGCACATTTTAAATTGAATATTTAAATGTCGTCCCTGCCTTATTTCATATGTAAAAAACTAGTGATGTGAGGTCATCCCTAACCTATGTTGGTTTGATAGACACACATTAAGAAAAGGTTGAAATCCTACAACAAGGCCTAAGGTTTGAGGTATGAGGCACATGGTCTAAGGTATTTCATCGACTTCTAATAATGTTATGCCACACACATTCTTGTTCTAATGCACCATACTAAACGAGAATGTTCCAATGATATATGTTGTTTGATATGGGAACATACTATGAGTAATTTTGATGTCTTTTTTAGGGTTATTTAAGGGAACATCAAACAATAGAGAGACCCTTCATCAAACCTACAATATTGGTCTACAAACAAGATATAAACATATGGTCAAGATGACAATCCAAAACCTTGATCTTGTGAGTAAAAGGGTTGTGTCCCCCACCTTTCCGGTACACCTTTGTCTTGTGGGTGAAGCAATTGTCTTTCGACTTTACTGTGACCCCTGTTGTTGACTTATGGACTTGTGTGAACCCCCTTATTGGTCCTAGTACTAACGCCCCCTATTTTCATATGATCATTTATTTGGTGAACTACACCTTCATATCAAAAATTTATGTAGGGTAAACATGTGTATTTGGGTCTAGTATAGGGGACTTCTGCCCCTTTGGCCTGTTATTTTTCACTCAATGGCCCACTGTGCCTTTTCTTGTTGTACTTGTTCCCGCTAAAAATGATGGAACTTTTTAACATTTAAGAGGTAAGGTTTTTGATAAAAGATTGGATTGATGGATGACCTAATCTCTTTTTATAACTCTATGTGCAATTTGGTGCAATCCCTTAATAAAAAAATATAATGCCATGTTTGGATATCCTCAGCAAGAAAACATCATCAAAGTCTTGGCCACTTAGAATATACTTTAGGCATCTAGTTGACTATATTTTGGACAACAATGAAGGGAACCTAAACCGTGGGTAACAGCACATTTTAAATTGAATATTTAAATGTCGTCCCTGCCTTAATTCATATGTAAAAAATTAGTGATGTTAGGTCATCCCTAACCTGTGTTCTTTTGATAGACAAGTATTAATAAAGGTTGAAATCCTACAACAAGGCCTAAGGTTTGAGGTATGAGGCACATGGTATGAGGTATTTCATCGACTTGTAACAATGCTATGCCGCCCACATGCTTGTTCTAATGCACCATACTAAACAAGAATGTTCCAATGATATATGTTGTTTGATATGGGTACATACTATGAGTAATTTTGATGTCTTTTTTAGGGTTATTTAAGGGAACATCAAACAATAGAGAGACCCTTCATCAAACCTACAATATTCGTCTACAAACAAGATATAAAAATATGGTCAAGATGACAATCCAAAACCTTGATCTTGTGAGTAAAAGGGTTGTTTCCCCCATCTTGTTGGTACACCTTTGTCTTGTGGGTGAAGCAGTTGTCTTCCCACTTTACTGTGACCATGTATTGTTATGGTTACCTTATGTTAGTATTGAAATATTTACCTTATGTTGGACCACTGTACTTTCACTTTCACTTTTGGACCATTATCCTTTTACTTTATGATTACATAAAGTATGTTTATATTACTTTTGGACCAATTACTTATTTTATGATTTTATTACAATGAAACCTTTTTTAAACTTTTGTTATTTCATGACCATTTACTTTTGGACCACCTAAATTTTTATTTATTTTTTTATGATTTTTTATTTTTATTTTGTGGACCATGTTACTTTTCTTTTATCCTAAGTTAAACCAAGTGTTTGACTCACCTATATAAACAAAATAATTATGTTGTTACTTTACTACACTTCACGTGTTTATTTTCACGGGTTGTCTATATTTTTTCTCTGTGATCTGTGATTTGTCTACGGGCTGTCTGTATTTTTTCTCTACGATCTCCAATTTGCGATTTGTGATTTGTCTACGGGTTGTCTGTCATTCTCTTCATAGGATTGCTTTCATAGGTTGTCTTCATGGGTTTACCTTCATGGCCCAATCTTCACGGATCTACATTCACGTGTTATTATTTTTTCCAGTGGCTGTCTGTGTTTTTTATTTGGCAGGTTCTCTCTGCCAGCTATCTGCGTGATTTTCCTCATGTGCTTGTCTGCTGGATTCGTACCTGTCCCATTGGATGCCTGTGTGTTTCTTATACTGGTTGTTCTGCCCGCTGCTTGTCTGTTGGATCCACATCATGTTATGTCGGATCCAGTCTATTCCTATCTGCCGATTATCTGCTACTAAACCTGCTGCTCTGTTAGAATAGGATCTTCGTTTGTGGGATTAGAATGAGTCTATCCCTATGTTCCTTGCTGCTCCATGTGCTGAGTCCGTGATTCTGTATTTATACTTCATCATTGTGAACACACCAGTGTATCTACACCAGTGCAATTTCTCGTGATCTCTTTCCTATCTAGATTGTTATGGTTGTGCTGCTACTTTGATTGAAGAACCTAAGGTATGCTTGCTTCTACCTATTTTTCTCGAGGTACATATATGGTTTAACCAGTTTGACTTGTCCTTTCAGTGAAAAGATCAAACTCAGAACTATCTGAGTATAAGGCACATTCAACTAATGGTTATGATTCTTTAACTTAGTCATCTGTAGTTTATTTGAGATTTAATTTACTGCACATGTTATTTATTATTTTCTGTAGATGACATTTGATGAAACATCTCAATGATCAACTTTAACACAGTGACCAGCAGAGCGTTAAAGTTAACGCAGTGACCAATAGAGCGTTAAGTTAAAAGAGACGAAAGTTATGTTGTTAAATTTTATTACAGTTTAAATTTTACCTAAGTTTTTATATGTTCATGTATTGAAGTTTATTACTGGTATTAAAACTCATCTAACCTGTAAAATTCAACAAGAACTGCTGCTCACTTGAAAACAAAACTGAAATCCATTTAAGAAGTTCCCAGGAAACCAATTGCCAAATAATATGAGTTTATTGTGGTTTTTAGGCTGTTTGAGGGTTATTTATGCTCGGAGCTTATTTTAGGGTTCTTATTTCTAGTAGGATGTTGCTGATACAAATATCCTTTTATTCCTAGGTCATCCCTCTTTCATGATAGTTGTTCTTCATCCCCAACACTAGCACATTATGTTGTTGGTGTTCCTTCATTACCTTTGGTCCCCATAAATTCTCTTTTAAGGATGAAAAAAGCCCCCAAAACTTCTCTAAATAACAATACCATTGTAAGGTACTACCCAAACATCTTCAACACAAACGAAAATACCAATTTAGGTTTGACATAACCCACTTCCTTGCAAGGTTGATAACACATTCCAAAGTCTAATAAAAAAGAGTTATGTAAAAAACCTACTACAAGGAACCAATCCAGAATATGACCATAAAGAACCCTGGATCCATTTACAGGCTTAAGCATATATGACCAATATCTTAATAATGGTTCAATACAAACTAGTTTTGAAATAGAAATGATATTTAAAATTAATAATATGACGAATTGGTTTAATAAATATGTGAGGTAACAGACTTCGCTGGTGTAGATTTTACACTGTTATTTTCTAGCTTCTACAGTAGTTCATACTCTACAGTTCAGAAGGTGGATTGTCTCATTCCAAGAGCATCTCAGTTTAGTAGGTGCAATGCCTCATTCCAAGAGAATCTCCTTTGACTATCCATGTTCTCTCGGAATATTCAAGATTTATCTTCTCAAGGGCCACTTAAATAGTCCATTTTGATTTTAATAAGGATTCACTGATGCTATTGACCTTGGATTTTCCAGCATGGCTACCTTTGTTTCCTTCACAGGTAAATTTCTCTTATGCTTTTAGGTAAAAGCAAGTTGATATCACATGCTAAATTTTATTTGTTTGGGGTTAGAGAATGGATTACAAATACCATATAGTGTACCCAATACACTGCTTTTCTTGGGATTGAAATATTCTTCTGCCAACCAATGTACTTGTACTTTTCTTGTCTTTCTATAGAACATTGGTTTGTACTTATTTTGCTTGTATGCATGTTATATATTTTCTTTTGCAAAACCTAGAAGGTTTATTATTAGCAATTCAGATGCTATTATAGGTCTCTCAAATTCTGGATCGTTGTCACATCTAAGTCTATTTGTAACTTGGGAAAGTGATACTCTGTATTTGACACCCATGGCAGGAGACCTATCTATTGGAAGTTATTTTTTAATAGTGCACTTGATTTACATATATTTGAAGGAGTGACATCACCAATTTGAGTTGGTTGGATCAAGAATAAAGATAATTTAGGTGTAGTGAGGCCAGTGAGTCCTATGGCCTATTACCATTGACAAATGTTATTATGTATGCATAAGGGCTATGATTTTCATCAATAATTAGCTATCTTGAAGGATAAATTTGTTGGCATGTTTACCATATTTCTCTCTTGTTCTGTTTCTTTCCTAGTTTCATATGACATTTAAATATATCTGCATTGGTGAAGTGTTTCTATTAAAGAGGCCTTAACTAATTTGTTCAGTTATTATCACCCGTTCCCAAATATATATACATTTATCTATATTGAAGGATAACTTCGCTGGCCAATAGATATGCATTGGTGAAGTCTCGCTTTTAAATCTACCTTAACTAATTTGTGCAGTTATTATCTCATGTTTCCAAATATATATACCTCTTATGACTTAAATTTGTGTCATGGTTTATTTCATTTTGCATTATTAACTATGTTCATGTTTATATAATACATTATCATGTCCAAGTTTAGATGTCAATAGGTTCATGGTCTGGGTATCGACATCGACATGTTGTGTGTTGGGCTTGAGTATGCAGATCGAGAGGTCAGTTTGCATGGAGCCCATTTATATGTTTTTGTAATATTGTTGGCTTGCATAAGTTTCAGCTCAATGTTTATTAATAATGTAAATTTTAGTCTTTTGCTATAGGGAGATTTTTTCATTCTTCTTCACGGCATGTTGGCCGAGATGCCTGAAGTTACATAGCTGAATCGTGTTCCATAAGCTCATGTACCTGCTATGAATATCAAAAGTCTATCTCTACTGAACTAATATGCTGACATAATATGAAAATAGATGGATAATCCTCATATAGAGTCTTCAGTCTGATATGTATTTGTTAGCATGCATTTGCAGATTGAGCGAGACACTTTTGGGATGCTGCAATGTCACCCCTATCCTATCGAATATGTTGCAATTTAAAGCAATGTCCCCAGTACTTTTTTTATGGGTTTACAACAGAAATATGGGGTTCCAGTATAGGAAGGTCAGTAGTTTGATATACATGGTACTGTGGATGAATTTAGGAAAACAGTTGGTATGTATATGTTATGGAAACTATTAATGGATATTTATGTTTTATATGTTTCACAAACCAGAATGGGAAAACATCTACTCCTCGAGGAAGAGAGTCTTCACCAAAGAGATATAATATGTTATGTTTAGTTAACAATGGATATAGTATATGTTATGTTTAGTTAATAATGGAATGCAAATGGGCCATGTTCCAAATACTAAGTTCCTTTAGTGATGGAATGCAAATAGAGCCCATCCCAAACAACAGTTTCAGGGTAAAAATTTGGAAAACAATACACCCATTAGTTACAATATAATCAAATGTTTATATAATTTATTCTTTTTGTTTGATTGTGAGAAAAATACAGTAGGTATATACTTTATTTTACTAGAAAAAATACCCATCAAAACCCAACCTTGTATGGTCTGAAGGATAGTAAGTTACTTAGTTTATGGAATGTAAACGTAATCTGTCCCAAGTACCATGTATGGAATGTAAACGTAATCTGTCCCAAGTACCATGTATGGAATGTTTGAAATTATGTTTTTCTTATTTACAAAATATCATATTTAAATATAACTGTAAAATTGAATTCTATCATTTACCATCACATTTATCAGTTCAGAGATGGAAAAAGATCTCACATTTATTAGTTTATGGGTGTTAAAGTTACTTTGATGTAAAATCTGTGCCATCCAAGTTAAGTTGGGAATTAGGTTGAGTGTGGGGAGCAACAAACAGTGTTTATATTTCCACCCTCACAACTAAGATTTGTACGAATGTAGGGATGGGGTGGCATTGGCTTTGACAATGACTTTGCTGAGTGATTGGAAGCTTGGACACAGGATTGTGAAATCAACAAAGGGAGGCAACATGGGGATATTATGAGAAGTTTGGCCAACTGCGAGGGATGCCATTTTTTCATTTATTATCGCTTTCTTGCTTTTAGCCTCATTGAGGGCCTCAATGGCCAAGTTGGATTGGTGTTTAACATCTTTATCAACACCCTTGCAAATCTCAATTTTTGGCAGGGAATTTGGGTAAGGTGGTGTTTTATTCTATGTATGCTACCACTACAAGTCTACAAGTATATGGAAAAATTTACATCTAAGATCAATTGTTCCTGGAATATTTTTACAGTAAGTAGAAGAAAAGTCTTTCTTCCTTGGATTTTTCACTATTTAAGAAGGCTGGAGGTGTTTGGTAAAATGGGTTGTTGTTGTTTGGGAAGAAAAGTGGATAGGAAAAGGCCAAGTTGCTAACATCCTTGAAAGTTGAACATGAAAACCAATAGCAGGGATCCCCCCCTATATAACAATTTAACTACCCAAAAATGCTTTAAAAACCCCTAAAAAAGGTGACTACTTAACCCTAAAAAATTAATAGCATAAAATAAAAGTGGAAAAAAATCGTAGAGGTACCTCAGAGCGTCAAACAATGCTGTAACAGTCCTCTGTAACTAGCAAGAAGTTTGTGGAGTCAAAATAATTCCACTGTTTTGATGCCCTAGATGCAACAATGCAACCTCCTTTTAGTCAGTTTCACACAAGAAAGTCACTCAGCAGGGGTAAAAATCACCAAAATCATGTTGGATGGGGGTTTATGTAGGTCTCTAAGATGAGTTGGACTCAGTTGAATGAGTCATACTTGAACTTATGAGTCAAACTCCCATTGGCCAAGTCAAACTTGCATTGACCGAGTCAAACTTAATTAACATGTGAGTTTGTCTTTGACAAGCTGGAAAAACCATTTTTTGGGCGATTTGTTTCAAGTGTGGAAAATGGTGGGTTTAAGTTGCGAGCCTTGTAACATTGGTAAGAATAACCCAGGTCATTATTTCAAACAACTATCTCTACAAGATGAGGAAACTATACAAGATAACCAGATGTCATTTGGATCAACCATTGTACTGAAAATATTTTGCAGGTTAGTCTTGGAAACCTTTAAATTATATAGCCAGAAATCCTTTTGATGTAATACATACCAATTGGATGTTGTATAGTGTTCTGTTTCATAAAGTCACTTGGATAGTTTAAAAATGACGTTATAAATGTGCCAGTAGAATTTTGTCATGATATATTGTGATTCGTGAAGTATTAGCTCCTAGAGGCATTTGAATACCCAATGTTGTCACTTGAGAAGGCCTCATGATGAATTATGCTGAAGTTCCCATAATTTTAGGACACCCAATTCTATGAAATCTTGAGTATTTTAAGGGTCCTTGAGTTAAAAAATATAGCCAGAAGATCATGTGTTTTGGCCATTAAAAGTTTTGTTGAAAAGGAAATTTTAAAGAACTAAATAGAAAACTATTAAATGACACTCTGAATCAAAGAGCTGTAAATTCATATATGTGTTGATAGTAAGATGATTTTCCATCAAACAAAAATTGTAGTAGTCAATCATTTTGATATTTTTCAAGATATATTTTTTGAATTGTAGAAAATCTAAAATGGTCAAATAGACAATTACCATGTAAATTAGATATTGTGGAAAGGAAGAGTCTTAGTCATTTAGTTGTTAGTACTACCGAGATAATAGGTAGGAGGAGCCTTTAATGTATGTCATTGGGTTGTGTATTTTTAAGATGTGTGGTATAATAGGAGAAGCCTCTAATGTATGTCATTGTGTAGTATATTTTAAAGATTTGTGGTATTGTGAGGAACACTTTTAGTTGCAAGACAATATTATAAGGGATCTATAGGAGCCATGTTGCAGGAATTCAATAAAAGGAAGGACACCACACTACAAGGTGGATAATGGTAGTAACTCCTATCTGTGTAGGAGGATGGCCTCCAAAGGCCCTTTCAAAAGGAGTCTCCTTTAATGAGCAATGTTCAACAATAGCCAACAAAGCCCCAAGGGATGTCCATAAGGAAACTTAGCCCACCAAAGCTGTCCACCAAGCAATTTCCAAATCCCCTTCAAAAGGGTTCACTTGTCAAGGATGTCCACATAGAAATCCCCACAGCTTCTTTAAGGCAAGATCCCTCCAAGCAATGTCCACATGATAACTTCCAAAGCTCCAAGGGCTTCTTCAAAGGGAATGTGTCCACAATGCAACCACAACCACCTTCAACAAGAGTGTTCCCTGACAAAGTGGTCCAAGCATCCAAGAGAGGTCTCCAAGATGAATAGGCCTCCATGATATCCTTAAGTCAAGTAATAAATGTCTAAGAACAAGCCTAGCGGACCCAAACCAAGCCACCAAGGGGGATATCATGCATAAAATCCATGCAATAGTAGATCCAAGAGTGCTTTCCAAAGGGTAAAACTCAACAATAGGGCTCCAAGGAGTGCCATAAATCACTCTCTATAAAGCAAGTGGATAGAATACTAACCAATGATTTGATGTAAAAATTTTGTAGTGAGTAGAGAAGGGCAGCGCTTGGCACAAACCAACAGCTCAGGATTTAGCTCATGGACAGAATACTTCAAGAACATAGGGATACTGATTTCTGGCCAAAGACTGATATTTTTAAATGCAGATTGAAAGTGCCCTATGGAAATTTGTAGTTTCAGTTAGAGAGCGAAATGTAATATTTCTGCCTTGTATAACATATATTGAATCCTATAGAAATTTGAAGTTTCCGTTAGAGAAAGTGATATGTGATATTTCTTCAGTGTATAACCTATCTTTTGAAGAAAATGTTAAATTCATTTATTATTTCAAATCGGCCAAGAAAGCGGCCGGTTGGCCACGATTTTCTACCAAAATTCCTCTTCATCGGACGCGCAAAAAGATTCAGACAAAGAAATAGTTAAAACATGAAAAAATGGATTGCATGTCAAAAATAGAAATAGGGTTAAGGTAAGGACGGAAGAGGTGGCCGATTCTCTCTGCCACTTACCCATCCCATAAATATGTGAAGAGCACCACCGACTCAGTTGCAGCAATGACGCTGTCAGACATCCATCATCTCGCAAACATGGGGAGAGTTAAGTTGCATATCAAGAAAATAGAAAACAATACAAACAGGCAGGTTACCTTCTCTAAACGGAGGAATGGCCTTATCAAAAAGGCCTACGAGCTTTCTATTCTCTGCGACATAGATATCACACTGATTATGTTCTCACCATCTGGAAGATTGAGTCAGTTCTCCGGCAAGAAAAGGTCAAACACAGGTTACATCCACCCTTGATATGGATACTTGCCTAGCTTTAATTGTGCTCGGACTGAGCCGATAAAGATATAACTGAATAGTTTGAATATCTAATTTGTAAGATCTGCAATTCTTCCCTGACAATTTCTTGTCACTGATTTCCTTTGTGTTTTTCTTTTTCCTTTATTATGGCACTGACACTGTAGTAGGATAGAGGATGTTATTGCACGGTTCGTCAGTCTACCAGAGCATGAAAGGGGCATGTATGTTCATGGATGGAACTTTTTTTGTCTTAGGGTTTTGTTTTATACATGTTCTGAGCTTTTTCTGCGATGCATGTCAAATGTTTGTACGATGTGTTGATTTGTGAGGATGTTTGATTTTGTTTTGATTATTTTTTGTTTATGATATGCTAACCCTGTTTATCCAATCAGGCTTCAGAACCAAGACGTAAGTTCTAGAACCCTTCATATGGTCTGAAATTTGTTTTTTCGTATGCCTATTTTTATGGATCAAGGTTTTCAAAAACATTTGCATGCATTGAACAGTTTCCCAATAGAGCGCTAAAAAAGTTGAAGTGCGAAAGTGAACTTGCCATCCATCTAGCGAGGTACTAGATATTCGCAGTCTGTGCAAGTTTCTTGATATCAAGCTTTACTGTAAAAAATAACTGACTCTTCAATGGATGCTGATTATTATCTGTTGTACATTGTCCATGCCAATAACCAGCCCAGGAAGCCTTTCAAGTGTAGAGGTATCCTTTATTTACTTCTTTACATTCTTAATTCTGTACAGGAAATATTTTAGATCTTCCTACCCTTCCGAAACCACTTTAGTGCATTTCTAATTTTTTCCTATAATCTCAACTCTGTAGGAGCTACAACTGGAAATTCACAGATGGCAAATGCAACTAGAAGATGCAGAACGGAAGCTCAGGTACATTAATCTTTGGGAATAAGTAATGTTATGCTTCTATTATTAATCTTGAATCCATTTTGATAATAAGTAATGTATAGGGGATATTTAATTTCTGGTTTTCCTAATCTGCTTTTAGCTAAAATTTCGCTCATCAGCTCGCTTCAATTTGCTTGTGAGAATCATCACTATAGTCTATCGCCAAGCGAGAACTTTTGCTGCAATTTTCCTGTTTTTCTTCTGTAGAATTGGCGTAATATCAGCGCAAATATCTAATTTGCTCTGTGACGAAATTCTAGCGTGATTCAATCGGGTTAATTTCCGTTAGAGAATTGTTTTCTTCTCAATATTGGTGTTAAGGGGAATGGCGGTTTCTAATTTTAACATTGAAAAGTCTATCGTTGAAAATTATATTTGATTTGAACAACCCTATCCAATGTTCACTCTAAGGAAACGTGTTATCCTTAGCAATTCGGTTAAAAATGCAAAAAATCCATCGTTGAAAGATGTTTACATCATTTATTATTTAACCAATTACTCATCTATTAAAATTTCATAACTAATAATTGAATATTTAAAATAAAAATTATATTCTTAATAATGAAACTACGAATACATCTTTTCGAAAAATCCTTGCAAAAATATAAACAACAGTTTATGATTAAAAATTTAAGAATTAATGAAATTCTATAACGTCTCTAAGTTTTAAGACAATTATGAATCTGTACAAATTTTTTCTTGCCTATAAATCGCCAATAATTCATATAATTTAGAATTAATACATTAAACAAAATGATTTTTTCCTATATCAACATGTTGTAATGGATATCGTGGTTTTATTTCAAGTCCAAAGGGAAGAATTTTTTATGTTATCTGGACATTGTGGGATTGAAGTCATGATCTCGTTACAAAATCCAAATATTGTGACTTATGTGTACCTTTGAAGTGCGTCATATGTAAGCTTTGATGTGATTTTATAAATACTTAATTTCCTTTTTCTTAAAGCTTTGGGAATAGACTTAAATTCAATATTATTTGTTTTAGCTTAAGAGTTTCATTAGGGGCAAATTTGCTAGTAACATATTGAAATGAAAATAAAAATTATTATATTTAAGATAATAATAATCATTTGTTTCTTGAAGCTTATTCACAATGTATTTGGTAGACTATTTCCAGCATTTGAAGCTTCATTTTTCTTATCATTTTTATTTGTGTCATGTGAAGAATCGATAGAAAGCTTTACTTGTTTGGAGACTGGAAATATTGTCAAAATGTTGACAACTTTGTTTTACGAAAGTTTGACGTTTCAATGCAAATTGCTTCAAACTTTAACATAATGGAAAAGAAATATTTTTTAATTTTTTTATTATAAAACATGGATATTATATCTTTATAACTTTCTCAATTATATATATATGTTTATTAATTAAAATAAATTATTTTATTAATAAATACTCAATATTATACATGTGTGAGAGTTGTAATTTGTTATATTTGAAAATTAAAAAATCATATTTGATATAACTCTAGTTAGTTATAACTAATTAAAGAGTTTTTTTGGGGATCCTTATTCTTAACATGGCCTTTAACAACTACACAAGTTGTACATAAGCGTTATAGAAGAAAACTATCACCTTCAAGTAGGATATGGGTGCTATCATGAGATTTTGCACATCGAAGATGTCTTTCACCCTTCATTATTGTTTAAGGAAAAAACTATGGAGCTTAGGTGTGAATTAGGCTTCAAAGGTTCATAGGCCAAAAACAAGGACTTGAACATCCACATAATTCCTCTAAAGGAGATAAGTTTAATTTGAGTGGGACAAGTCTCTCATTAGGAGTTTTTTTTTCTTTAAGGATAGGTCTTCGAGCTTTGGCATCACTAGGAGAGTAAATCAAAGGCTTTGGGCTTATAAATGAAGCATATATGGGAATATATGGTATGACATAGACACATTTACATGGGTTTTTCCTCCAAAGATGCATCTCAGGGTCTTGATCTTTGGCTAGTGAAAAAAATGTGACTTAGGTCATAAATAGATCTTATAGGGATAATGAGTCATACATAAGGTCTCTAACCACCAGACGATGCCTCTATAAGAGACCTTTCAGCTTAAAGTGGCATATGGATGTCACTAGGGGGTGTGTGCAAGAAGTTGAGGGACCTTTTAGATGCAATGGTAGAATGAAGTCAATCACGCTTGATCCATGAAATAGAAATCATCCCAAGCAATCCCGACCCTGCCAAGCCTAATCCCAAGGCTGCCAACATGCATGCCAATTAGGATAGTACACAAAAACGCACTCTTGTTTTACCTTGCAAAAATGTGCTCCCGTTTTGCTTCAATAAAACACGCTCCTGTTTTGCTTCATTAAAACGCACTCCCATTTTGCTTCAATAAAACGTGCTCCTATTTTGCTTCATTAAAACGCGCTCCCGTTTTGCTTCAATAAAACGCAC
>LPNX010869659.1:1077563-1164211 GCA_001517045.1 Pseudotsuga menziesii | reverse complement strand
TGACAATGTAATAGTCTCAACAATTGCATCCAAAGTGGATGCAAGTGAACGTCGAATCCTATCACCACCACTAAAAGCAGTACTGAGACCTCTCAACTGGAAAGCTCAATCAGTATTTCAGCATTGGTGTCCATAGCCGCAACTACAATAAAAAAATCAATAAGGAAATCATTAGAAATATATACATGGTATATAATGACATCTCTTCAAAATTGAAAATGTAAATTAAGGAAAACTCAAGTTACAAGCAATTTAATGGCATTCACTTACATACATTTAAAAATTAAAATTAAACATTTAACAATTAAATAGTGAGTTTCGTTCAACTTCTTTCTAGAAGTTAAGGCACTTCTTCACCCTCATTGGTGACTTTTCCATGCACACTTGGGTTTAAACTTCTTTGAATTTAGGAGTTCTATTTTGACATGTTTTGGCCTTTATGTCCCTTGGATATGTAAAAGAAAGGGGCAAGGGACTATTAGGACATGTGAGGCAAGAAAAGGGGTGATACAAGGCTGCCACCATATCCTCTAAATATAATTGACTTGATCATGGTTGGGAACACTCTAACGATGCACTCTAGGTAGTTCATGGGTGTTCACCATTTCCATTGTTGTATAACCATGGAAACCAACCAAAATTTACATTGAAAATGGAGAATTTGTGGACTAGACTACAATTGGTTGTAGATGAGATTAGAGACTCGACATGTAGAAATATATTACCCATTGTTTTTGCTATTTTAAAAAATGGTTGATAAACCTAGTGATGCAGGGGCATAGACTGTTTGAGTAAAGTCATTTATGTCTTTGCTAGATCTAGGGATATTAGGGAGACCTAGGGTCTCACATGTTTCTAATTTTATTTATTATGTTTATAGGATAAAAGAAGCAGAATTCATGTTCTTGTGTTTGCTAACATGGGTTTCTTACACCTTGTGCCTTATACCGTATTTTTATGTTAGTTCTACCAATTGGTGTGTAATATCTAGGGCTTCTATTGTAATTGGAACATAAGCTAGCTTGTCCATTACTCTCTCTTGCATATTGTGGAGAATTATGAGATATGTGTTGTTTAGAACCCTACTCAATAGTAATTTTGTGTCTCTCTTATAGTGTTTTTGTTCCTTTTTGTTTATGCCTCTCAATCTCATTATGATGCGGGCTTTCTATCTTTCTTTGTCTTTAATTTGAATATAGATATATATTGTTTTTTTAATTGTTAAAACCCTTGGCTTATAATTTTAGCCTCCTTCCACACACACTCTATACTTGTGTTTGTTTTATATATTTCTAGCCTTTTGGAACATTGAATATCTATTAGACATGATGTTTTTAATTCTTATAGCCTCTTTTAGCTTGAATTCATCAAACATTAGCTTGGGAGTTGTTGGGTTGATTATTCTATTAAAAAACACAATTACAGGTTAAAAATTGACAAAAAATAATGCTTCGGGTGATTGAATTACCTTGTTGGATGATAATTCACCAGTGGAGTCTCCTCCCCTCCAACTAAATCAGCTCCTCCAACAATCCCAAGCACTTAACTTGCTCCAAAACGCTCCAAATGGCCGTCGTTTTCGCATTCCTGATAGGTAAAATAGGCCGCGGGTTTTGGGCTTGTGTATATAAATTATTTTTTGTTTTCCAAATCGCATATGCGTTTTATAACTATAGATCGTGAGCGCATTTTGTAGTTATATAACGCGTACGCGATATGGTTTCCTATCCTACATGTCCCATGACATGTCAGGCTCGGGTTGAACCATAGCAAGTGCTATGTAGCAGAAACACGTTGTATTTTTTGGTAACGTGATCGTGTTTTTGAAAACTAGGATTGCATCTAAAAGGTCTATAACGTCCCCATCCCTCCGACCGGCGAAGAGGACGCTACCATGGCGTCAACCATCCGGGCTGAGAGCCCCATGAACATGTGAATTCATAAAAATGCTAAAAAAAAATGCGTTGAAGTACCGAACATACACAGATGCAATTATTTATCATACACAGTGGAAGCACCATACATTCATACAAGCATTCATTCAACATGTCCATCATAATCATTGACAGTAAATATGGTTGCAGAAGTAAAATATGCAAGATTACTTATCTTATGAAGAACTCGTCCCACAACTAGCTACATCGCTGCAACGTTCCACCCAACCATAGGCCAGCGTGCTCCTTAATCTCTCAGCAATGCTGCCACCCTCGAGCTGGGCATGATTCTCCAAGGAATAAGGGAAAAAGCAGGCTTACACATAGCCAAGGATACACAAAACACAACCAAGCTAACATAGTTGGGTTTATCAGGCCATCAACAAGACAGCCAAGCCAACATGGTTAGGTTTATCAGGCCATCAAGGAGTTGGGAAAGGCTAAATGCTAAGCTGGTGCGCTCATTACAGAGCCAAGAACACCTACACCAGAACTAGCCTGGCTTCTAAGACACCCACACACACCCAACACAAGGAATCAGTCCCTTCTTTGCTACACAGTCCCTCAGGCCCTGCATTCCCTTCCAGTGCTATTCAGGGGTTGTGGAGAAGAAAGCTAGCCCTCTAGCTCTGTCTGTGTGGTTTCCAAACACCAGGTTTATCAAGCAAACCAAGCCCCCATCCCTACTCCCAACAGAGTCCGAAGACCAACCATTGCATGCAGACAATTAATCAGCTACTATAGCTTAACAGGGAAAAACAACTCCCAAGCGAATTATACAGTCCCAAACGTATCAGTGAACATGGGGAAAACAACAGTTCCAAAATGTAATCAGTGAGCATAGCTAATAACATGGGGAAAACGAGTCCAAATAGTCTGTGCGTGAGGGAAACTTGCACCAGAACCCAAATGTAAAGAAGACCACAACGATCACAACGTAAGGGAAACCACAACAACACAACAAAGCTCAAGGAGAATGGCGGCAACCATAACTCACGGGAAGAACAACAGTTCCAATATCAACACCGAAATGACAGTAAATTACACGGCCATACCAGTCTGTAAGGAGATCATACAGCCGAAAACGTGAATGGCCCTTCACAGCAAATCGTGGATGAAAGAGCACGGCTCCCAGCTCGCTATGTGAGTCAAAACCAGGAAAAATTCCTGTGTGTGAGAATAATGAACAGACAATGGTCCCTGCGTGAGGATGAACAGTCAATGGAGAGTCGCGAGTGGGGAGTGCGCGAGAGTTTTAGCACCGTCGTGGAGAGAGTAGAATATCTGCGGGAGTGATGGCAGTGGTTTCTTTTGCCATTGTGAAGTCAACCGCAAGTGGAGTGTGCTTGTGGGCAAGGACTGACAGTCCTGCCACACTCCACTCTCAACCATAACTTCCCCAACTACCAGCAGCAATTCTTAATGGAGGTGGTTGGGTAAGACAAGGTGGTGACACATGGGTTCCCCCCCCCCCCAATTGGCCAAGGTTTGACATCCCCCACCCTTTCCTTGTGAAAATCATGCTCCTTCTCAATTTAGTTGCCGCGAACGTAGCTGGCCGGGTTCATTTATTTAAATATGTATGCCGCATGCCCCGATATACCATCGGTGACAAATTTTCAACCTGAAACATAGCATAACCAATCAATGGTGGGGCCTTGGCCTTTAGCTCCACACCACGATCATTACAATATATATATCATGTACATTTAATACAATGGGGTCGAAAATGGGGTGTTACATTCCCCTCCCCCTTCAATAGCACTGTCCTCAGTGCTTTACAAAATTGAACAAAATGCTACACTGGTATCGCCTCAGTGTTCCACAGAATTGAACAAAAATGGATGTGCCAATCGCATGGCATCCTCCAGCTCCCATGTAGCCTCTTCAGGTTCGTAGTGCTCCCATGGCACCTTTACCTGACCTATGGCTCGATTCCAGAGCATTGTGACTTTCCTATCGAGGATGCGCATTGGCTCGATTCGGAACTCTCCCTCGGGTTCCACCTGAATCACATCCCAATTTATCACATGGTTAGGATCATGTACATATCTCTTAAGCAAAGAAACATGAAAAACATTATGAGCTCTAGTGCTAGCAGGCAATGCAAGTCTATATGCAACGGGCCCTATTCTTTCAAGCACTTCAAATGGCCCATAATATCTCGGTGACAACTTGGCACAACTTCCAAGCTTCAAGGAACTCTTCCTTGCCCTCACTCTGAGGTAAACATGATCCCCAACACTGAACTCCATGTTCACCCTATGCTTATCTGCATAGCTTTTATGTCTGTCCTTTGCTGCTTTCAGATTCTGCCTGATCTTTACAACCTCTTGCTCCATTTCCCTTAGCAATTCTGGTCCAAGCACAATCCTGTTCACTGGGTTATCCCAAGTCACAGGTGTCCTACACCTTCTTCCATACAAAGTTTCATATGGGCTCATCCCCAAGGATTCCTGCTGTCCATTGTTGTAAGCAAACTCTACCAAGTGTAATTAATCTTCCCACTTGGTTGGTTTGTCCATCACATACATGCGAAGCATGTATTCAAGCACCTTCTTAACTCTTTCTGTCTGCCCATCTATCTGAGGATGGTATGCAGTGCTAAAGTTAAGCTTTGTACCCAAATCTGCAAACAACCCCTTCCAAAAATTGGAAGTGAACTTGACATCTCTGTCAGAGACTATTGCCTTCGGCAATCCATGCAATTTGAAAATCTCCTTCATGAAGATCTTTGCAATGTCATCAGTCTTATGCGTAGACTTCACCGGTATAAAATGCATTTCCTTTGCCAACTTGTCCACCACAACCATGATGGAATCATGTTGTCTCCAAGTCATCGGCAATCCTGTAATAAAATCCATGGAAATAACTTCCCATTTCCATTCCGGAATTGGCAAAGGCTGCAACAAACCTGTAGGGTGTTGATGCTCAACCTTTACCTGCTGACATTTCATACACCTCGAAATGTACTCAGCCATATCCCTTTTCATTCCTGGCTAAAATTATTGCTTTCTAGCCGTAGCAATTGTCTTCTGATATCCTGGGTGACCAGAATACGGAGCTTGATGGATTTCATCCATACCAACTCTCCTCAAATATGCTACATTCAGAATATAAATTCTACCTTTATAAGTGAGAAGCCCCTCTTCTTCCAATTTATATCCTTCATACCTCTTCTCAATACTTTGCTGTTGCAATTTGTCTTTTACCTGCTCATACAATTCATCTCTAGCAGCATGACTAACAATTTGCTGCCTCAAATCTGATTGGAAAATACTAAGAGATGCCACATGCATTTCTTTCATCTTCCTGCTAAGTGCATCGGCTACCTTATTTTCCTTTCCCTTTATGTGCTTGATTTCAAAATCAAATTCACATAAAAACTCCTGCCATCTTGCTTGCCTAGCATTCAGAGTACGCTGATCAAACAAATACTTCAGTCCACAGTGATCTGTTCTGAGCTCAAATCTTCTGCCCATCAAGTAATGCCTCCACATCTTGAGAGCATGTACTATGGCTGCAAGCTCTAGATCATGAGTGGCATAGTTCTTCTCGTGCTCCTTCAGCTTTCTTGACTCATAACATATCATGTGGTTGTCTTGCATAAGGACTCCTCCAAGCCCTTTTTCGCATGCATCGGTACACACCACAAAGTCTTTCTCTAGATCTGCAACCTTCAATACTAGTGCACTGGTGAGAAGATTCTTTAACTGCTGGAAGCTTCCTTCACACCTCAATGTCCATTCGAACTTCACCCCCTTCTTTTGCAAAGAAGTGATGGCATGTGCAACTTTGGAGAATCCCTTAATGAATCTCCTGTAGTATCCTGCAAGTCCCATAAAAGATCGTACATCTATCACATTTCTTGGAGTAGGCCAATTCATAATGGCTTCAATCTTTTCAGGGTCCACAGATATACCCTCCTTTGAGATAATGTGACCCAAATACTGAATTCTATCTCTATAGAAGTCACACTTGCTCAGTTTTGCATACAACTGGTGCTCCCTGAGCAATTGCAATGTCAATCTCAAATGCTCTTCATGTTCTTCCTCATTCTTAGAATAAACAAGAATGTCATCAAGGAAAACAAGAACAAACTTGTCCAAATACCTACTGAAGACACTATTCATAAGGCACATAAATGTAGTTGGTGCATTCATGAGACCCAATGGTACCACTACAAACTCATAATGCCCATACCTTGTCTTGAAGGCTGTCTTATGAATGTCTTCATCCTTGATTCTTACCTGATGGTAACCAGACCTCAAGTCAATCTTGGAAAATACCTTTTCTCCTCTCATTTGATCGAAGAGGTCATCAATCCTAGGCAAAGGATATTTATTCTTCACAGTAAACTTGTTCAATTGTCTATAATCAATACACAATCTGAGTGTACCATCTTTGTTCTTTACAAACAGAACCGGTGCTCCCCAAGGAGACACACTCGGTCGGATATACTTCTTTTCCAACAACTCTTGCAGTTGCATCTTCAATTCTAGCATCTCTAGTGTAATCATCCTATAGGGTGCCTTGGACACTGGTGCTGCTCCTGGCACAAGTTCAATTGTGAAATCAATGTCCCTCTTTGGAGGAAGCCCTGGAATCTCATCAGGAAACACATCCTTGAATTCCTGTAACACATGATAGTCCTCCAACCTTGGAGTTTCATCTCCTGATGTCTCCAAAATATGAGCTGCATACAACTGGCAACCCTTCCTATAGAACTTCTTTAATTGCAGTGCTGAAACCTTCCATACTGAAATCACCTTTGGAATGCCTTTCACAACTACTAGGTTCCCTTCTTCATTCATGCATTCGAAAGTCTTATGGTAACAGTCAAGCTTCACCCTGTGAGCTTCTAACCAATCCATTCCAATGAAAACATCATAGGAACCAAGCGGTAGAACATTTAGATTTACACAAGTGACCCATCCATCCATGACCAATGGACATTTCTCTACCACTTCACTGACCTTTCTCTTAGTTCCAGTGGCTAGTTGAACTAACCAAGACTTCCTATGCTTTACTTTCTTAAAAGCACAAATCTCCACTACTCTAGGAGTAATGTAACTGTGCGTAGAACAAGGGTCAATCAGAATAGAAATAGATTGGTCAACAATATTACCTACTACTTCAACCACAGTCGACTAGTGATCTGCCTGGTGGTCCTCCAGTGATGCATAAATCCTAGGGATTTCCCTTGCTACTTGACCCACTGTTTCTACTTCTTGAATGTTATAAGTTGGTCTTGCACTCTCACTCTCGAGTGGACATTTCCTGCGCATGTGGGGTCCTCCACATTTCCAACATTGAAGTGGCCCTCTATTCTGTGGTGGATCTTTAGGCTTTTCTCCTGTCACTCCAACTAGTTTACTCACAACTTGGGATGGCTGCGTCTGCTGATTCCTAAAGTTAGAAGGTTTGAAACCCTTATTTCTTTGGTCAAAATTCTCATTCTTCTTGTCCTTCCATGCCTTATGGTAATCCGGCTTACCTTTGCTTTGCTCATAGCAATACTTAGCCTTCCTTATTGCTTCTTCAAGAGTTCTAGGTTCATAAAACTCAATTCTATCTTTGTAAGACTGAGGTAATCCACTCAGAAAATGTTGGACCTTCACTTTTTCATCTCTAATGTACCGGACATACCTCAACAACTCCAAAAACTTATTTGCATATTCTTCCATGGTCCGCTGTCCCAATCTCAGCTCATGGAACTCCTTAATCTTGTCATCATAATATCTATCAGAGAGGTATTTCTGCTTGAAATACTCTTGAATTGTTTCCACTTAAGTCTCCTTTCACTGATCCTCTTTACTTGCTTGAAGTTTTCCCACCAAATGGATGCTCTTCCATTCATATTGAATATGGCAACTCTTGCCTTCATGTTTCTTGAATAATCAAGCACCTGAAAGTACTTCTTTATCCCAAGAAGCCAAGCTTCAACCTCTTGTCCAGTCTTTACCTCACCATCAAATGTAGGAGGTTTAGCCTTCTTAAATTCATCTCGAGAGCGATCCCTATGGTGTCTCTTTCTTTTTCTTTTATGAGAAGAAGAACTTGAATCCCCGTTGGGTTCTTCAAAATCAGATGATCCACTAGAAGTTTTTCTCCTTCTCCTAGTACTGCTTTTACTGCCTTCTGGTCTTGCTGTACCTCGTCCTGAGTCTATCTTTCTTTGTAAGTCTGTCAAACTCTGCAACATTGCAGCATTCAACTGATGCTGCTCTTCTTGGGCCTTGATCAAGCTTCTCATGGTGGCTGCAACATCTGACGGTGTCTCTTGGAATCTCCTTCCATTAGACTCTATGTCATCATTTCTATTATGGATATTTTCTCCCATGGCATCTTCTGCTCGCTCGTAAGAATCTCGAGCATCATATCTATCATGGGTTCTCATAACTGAACCACCACTTACTTATCAAATTGCACTACCTGGAATACTTCCCTTGAAGGTGACTATGATTCTGCAAACGTGTTAGTAACACAAGTGTTAGATGCATAACATTGATATAATCCGGCATTACTTACCTTCTCTTGGAATAATTATAAAATAACAAATTTTCCCAAATACAAGATTTTCTTCATCAGAGAACGTCTGTCTCAGGGGGACGACGGGGGTCAAGGGGGATTTCCCCCTTGTGGCTTCCGCCACTGCAGGGCGGATCGAGGGCAGCGCCCTCATTTTTGTTGTTGTTGTTGTAAATCATTGGTTTTCGTGCAATATGGCGCATAAGATCGCTGCCACTTTCTCCTTTTTAGCCCATAAAAATCCATTGAAAAACCACTAAAAATCCCATTGAAAAACAATCGAAATCTACTAGGAAATCCCACGGAAAAACTAAAAATTTCCTTTTTGCAAAATCAGATCTCATTCCAACTATCAATCCGACCTTTCGGCAGTCCAAACAACTAACTTTTTCTGCTATTCATCGGCGATTGGATCCGCTAAGAACTACTGCGTTGGCGATCAAATATTCTAACCTTCAGAAGGATAGTCCATTAGACAGCCGTAATGGTGGGTAGTGATCCCACTGCGGGTTCCACGGATCATAAACTCATCGGCTGTCGGAAGCTCTATCCACTAACCATCACCGATGGCCGATGATTCCTAGACTTAGATAAATTTTCAAAATTTTCCCTCTTAGTCTTCCTTCTCGCCGCTTCCTCAGCTCAATTCTCTTCTTTTCGTCAGCAAATTAGTTCCATCAGAAGCTGCAACGACGGAACACAATCTTCGATCTTCTCCCAATCGGCGGCCCAATCTGCTGAGGCATAACTTGATCGGTATTAGCAGTCTCTTTTCATCAGAATACTAGTGCTCTAGGCTTCCAAAACGATGGGTGCACGAACCACTATCTTCTTCCGATAGTCGACGATTTCGGCCTTAGAAAATTTTTAAACTTTCTTTACAGCGTTGGCGATCGGAGGCCTTACCCGTCGGACACATAGTTGTCTAGCCATCCGTAATGGCGGGCGCTCGTTCAACTATTTTCTGCCGATGGACATCGAACACTTAGAAAATTTTCCACAAATTTCCTTCTGACTGTCCTCCGTCGGGTGCGCTTCTGCCTAGCTCCTCCGCTACATCGGAAGTCGTTCCTGCTAAGTGTTCCGATGAACCGACAGTTCAAACACTTAGACAAATTGTGGAAGTTTTCTGTCATCAACTACTGATCTCTACTGGGCAGAAAGAAATCTTGCTTCTGTCACTGCGTTTTCGTGGTCCATTCAGGCCCATGTTGCAACATGATCTCTGATACAACATTGTAACATCCCCATCCCTCCGACTGGGGAAGATGATGCTACCATGGTGTCAACCATCTGGGCTGAGAGTCCCATGAACATGTGAATTCATAAAAATGCTAAAACAAAATGCGTTGAATTAGAACATACATAGATGCAATTATTTATCATACATAGCGGAAGTAGCATACATTCATACAAGCATTCATTCAACATGTCCATCATAATCATTGACAGTAAATATGGTTGCAGAAGTAAAATATGCAAGATTACTTATCTTATGAAGAACTCGTCCCACAACCAGCTATGTCGCTACAACGTTCCACCCAACCATAGGCCAGTGTGCTCCTTAATCTCTCAGCAATGCTGCCACACCCGAGGTGGGCACGATTCTCCAAGGAATAAGGGAACAAGAAGGCTTACACATAGCCAAGGATACACAAAACACAGCCAAGCTAACATAGTTGGGTTTATCAGGCCATCAACAAGACAGCCAAGCCAACATGGTTAGGTTTATCAGGCCATCAAGGAGTTGGGAAAGGCTAAATGCTAAGCTAGTGCGCTCATTACAGAGCCAAGAACACCTACACCAGAACTAGCCTGGCTTCTAAGACACCCACACACACCCAACACAAGGAATCAGTCCCTTCTCTGCTACACAGTCCTTCAGGCCCTGCATTCCCTTCCAGTGCTATTCAGGGGTTGTGGAGAAGAAAGCTAGCCCTCTAGCTCTATCTGTGTGGTTTCCAAACACCAGGTTTATCAAGCAAACCAAGCCCCCATCCCTACTCCCAACACAGTCCGAAGACCAACCATTGCACGCAGGTAATTAATTAGCTGCTACAGCTTAATAGGGAAAAATGACTCCCAAGCGAATTATATAGTCCCAAACGTATCAGTGAACATGGGGAAAACAACAGTTCCAAAACATAATCAGTGAGCACAGCTCACAACATGGGGAAAACAACTCCAAACAGTCTGTGCGTGAGGGAAACTTGCACCAGAACCCAAATGTAAAGAAGACCACAACGATCACAACGTAAGGGAAACCACAACAACACAACAAAGCTCGAGGAGAATGGCGGTGACCATAACTCATAGGAAGAACAATGGTTCCAATCTCAACACCGAAATGACAGTAAATTACACGGCCATACCAGTTTGTAAGGAGATCATACAGCCGAAAACGTGAATGGCCCTTCACAACAAATCGTGGATGAAAGAGCACAGCTCCCAGCTCACTATGTGAGTCAAAACCAGGAAAAATTCCTGTGCGTGAGAATAATGAACAGACAATGGTCCCTACGTGAGGATGAACAGACAATGGACAGTCGCGAGTGGGGAGTGCGTGAGAGTTTTAGCACCATCATGGAGAGAGTAGAATATCTGCGGCAGTGATGGCAGTGGTTTCTTTTGCCATTGTGAAGTCAACCGCGGATGGAGTGTGCGTGTGGGAAAGGACTGACAGTCCTGCCACACTTCGCTCTCAACCATAACTTCCCCAACTACCAGCAGCAATTCTTAATGGAGGTGGTTGGGTAAGACAATATGGTGACACATGGGTCCCCCCCCCCCCCATTGGCCAAGGTTTGACATCCCCCACCCTTTCCTTGTGAAAATCATGCCCCTTCTCAATTTCGTTGCCACGAACGTAGCTTGTTGGGTTCATTTAATTAAATATGTATGCCACATGCCCCGATATACCATCGGTGACAAATTTTCAACCTGAAACATAGCATAACCAATCAATGGTGGGGCCTTGGCCTATAGCTTTGCACCATGATCATTACAATATATATATCATGTACATTTAATACAACGGGGTCAAAACCGGGGTGTTACAAGGTCCCTCATCTTCTTGCATTGACCCGAGTTCGTCAATTTCTTTTTTAAATATTGCCATCCGTCGCTATAGCGATGACAAATTCGTCGTTAAATCAACAAACAATTCGTCGCAAACATTTATTTAAAAAAAAAAAACTTGCATACCATCGCTAAAGCGAAAGCTGCCTTGTCGCCACACACACGCCGTTTCGTCATTAAACCAACAAATATGTCGTCACAAAAGTTTTATTTTTTTTGTAAAAAACTTGAACCCATCACTATAGTGACGCACCATTCGTCGCTACACCCACTTCATTTTGTCGCTCGAGCAACAAAAATGTTGTCGCAATAGGTTATTTTTTTTTTGTAAAAATTCTACCTCCCGTCGCTATCGCGACGCATAGTTCGTCGCTAAACCCACAATATGTCGTCGTTAAACCCACGGTCTGTCGTCGCTAAACCCATGGTTTTTCGTCGCTAAACCCACGGTCCCTCATCGCTAAACCCACGTTTTGTCATCGCTAAAGCCACGGTCTATCGTCGCTAAAGCCACGGTATGTCATCGCTAAACCTACGATATGTCATCGCTAAAGTGACGCACGATCCGTCGCAACAAATTTGTCTAATTTATTATAAACCATACTTTTTGTCGCTTTAGCGACGACTATCTATGACTTCGTCGGAATATTTGCATCGCAATAGCGACACACAACCGTCACAATAATGGTCATACTTTAGAATATTTGCGTCGCAATAGTGAACACAACCGTCACAATAATGGGCATACTTCCGTCACTATAGTGACAAACGCAATGCGTCGCATTTCCAACAAATGTGCAAAACGTGGCTATAGCGACGAAAGTTTTCCCATGAAAAGAAGGGCCCATTTTCGTCACTTTAGCAATGCATAAGTGTTTCTAAAGCAACGAATGTCCATGGGAAAATTGTCCACATGTACTAGTGTAAGAATCACCTCAAATGGAATCCATGTGAGGAAGTTATACATTCCACAAGTTGGCCTATCTAGTTGACCACCATGGTATTAAGTGGATTCTAATTTGAATCTCATTTCTCACACATGTGGAGCTAGTCGCAAATAGAATTTCAACAACATTATAGAAGGTCCAAAACCCTAACCCTAATTGGGAATTAAGGCATGCAAAAACCCTAAAATTAACCTTATACAACTATCAGGCTATGTTAAATACCATGCCATTAGGAGAAGAAGGGCTTCAATTCTTATGTTGTTATTGTATTGTTACGTAGTTGAGCAATAGAACATGAGTGAATATTAGAGAAGAACAAAGGAAATAGGAGATCCTATAGTATCCATTATGGTCGCATATTCATAAGTAACTCTATAGAGAGTACCTTTTCCTTTATATTTGCATTCTATATAAAAGAGCAAGGCATAGTCCTCATTTGTGGCTGAGTTTTTCCCCATAGTGGGTTTTACCAGGGTATATATTGTGTTGATTATGTGTATTGTGTATTTATTTTTTCTAGTTATTTTTCTTCTATTTCCAATCATTTAGTATTTAGTGGAACTGAGCTAATAGAAAGAACTAAGTTGTAATATTTGTTGTGACGAAATCTTCTAGTGTGTTGGGACACATGCAGTGGACACAAATAGTAAAAAAAAAGATAAATATAAGCATGCATTTAATTTTTTATTAACCAATTGTACACATATATATACAATGGTATGCGACCCTTGGTTTCATATTCAAAGATGTCTCTTGGAATCCTCCCTACGTCTCTTCATATTCACTTCAAGTGAAGAGTAATAATACAAACTATAAAAATACAATTAACCCTAAGGGATTAATGTTTCCAACAATCCTCCCTTTAATATGAATATGTGTATGTGAGTCCAAGAAAAGAGCTAAAATATAGAGTTGCAAATAGTTGAAAGTGCTTTGAATAAAAGGCTAGTAGAAGCTGATGTCTTTTACTAAATGGGTGGCTTTAGGATGAACACAAATTCTAGAACTTGGTGATAACTTAGATTCTATCTTAGAGGTTCTCTGGAACTTGGATTTGACTCATGTTCTTGCTTAGAGGTTCTCTCTAGAATTTGTCTATAGGGCTCAATGGTTCCTTATGGAAATGGTGGTTGAGGACGACCATAGAGTGATATCTAGCAGAAGAAACAAGAGCTTGTTGTATTCTACTAGATGGGTGGTTTTAGGCTGACCATATACCAAATAAATATCAACATGGATTTGGCTCTAGTTAAGTTCTTTTTTTTCCTACTCACTTATTTTTGCTCACTTATTTATGACTTTCAATCATTTCCCTCTATCAAGATCAAGGTGAGGAGAAGAAAATATCTCAATTGCAAGATGTGTCATTTCTCTAGAACTAATTCTTCAACGTGACATATATATCTTCTTGGTTATTGATGACCATTGCTAAGAAGCGATCCACCCATAGTGAATCTTCTATCTTGTAGGTTTCTTCAAAATGAAGCATATGCCTGAAGAGTGGGTATGCTTTCCACAATGATTACAAGAGTGAAGATCAAAATACTAATATTTCATATGGCCAACTTGATCACAATGTTGGAATTTCAAACTCTGAACTACACCATATGAAGACGAAATTTCTTTTAGGAACCCAACACTCTGAAATTGGATTGGCTTGGAGTAATAAGGAATGTGAAATGTCACTTCCTTATCATATCCAAGAATAGTTATGTACTTGTTGTGTACAATATCTTCCCAAGGTCTTATGATGGGCTTGGAAAGAACAAGTTGAACATATGTATGGAAAACATCGTCTTATTTTTATTTTTATTTTTAATTGGAGCCACTAATTTGATTATGTGGTTCTAAACTGGTGTCATTATGTGTTAGCTACTAAAAGTAATCACAAATAAGATTGTTCTGAACAATAACAAGTTTAGAATGTATTTCTTCTTCTAGGAGCTACGACTCAAGCTGTAGAAACTCAAGTGTGTATTATGGATCTTGTATACAATTTGAATATGATGGAGATTTGTCTTTTTTACCATGATAGTCTTGTCAATAGAAGAGAGAGGTAGAGTGTTAAGTAATTCTACTAAACCATTGATAAATTGTGATTGAAGAATCACTCAAATAAAGAAGGGCTTCTTGTAACTCCACCAAAAAAACTCAACAAGCTCAAACTTAGAAAATGAAAGGGTGTCAACTTATACCAAAAATGTACCCAAGTACAATGCAATTCAACATACTTAGAATTTGACACCTACAAGAAAAACTATTGGAAGTATTAAATATAAAATAAAACTTACAAAAATTCATTGTTTGCAAGTTACACCTTGATGCAAGATTTTAAAGTGAATTAAAGAAGGAATGTTTTACCCATGAATCCTTCGGTGATGATACTTTGATGTAGTGTCTCAGTAACACAACAAATTGCCCACCAAATCATATTATCAAGAAATTGCTTCTTGATATTAATGGGTTCTCCTCTCATGGTGGCAGCTTAACTTCTTCTCTATGCAAGGAAGGCATATCAATGATGTTTGAACAAATTTTGGAGAGAGTATTTAAAGAACAACAAAGCCATTTTCCTCCTCCAATTTTTGGACAACAACATCCATTGGAATTATTATCAATTATTAAATCCAATTAGCTTTCTCACGCTACAAAATGAAAGATACAGAGGTTTTTAAATATACTATGATGAAATAAATTTTCTTACTGAAATGTCTTTAACTATCACTACTACTTTCAACATTCAAATATGTCCTCAATGGTGATTTGGATTTCCCCATATTTTTCATATTCACAAAATACTTATGATCCTCAATATTGAACTCAAATTGCAAAAGTATTTATTGCTTACATGGAAGATGTGATCCCTTGATTAAACAAATAATATACCTTTCCTCAAATGAAATCAACGAATTGTAGTTTCAATTGGATTATTGTAACGAACTCATTAGAGGATGGAACATTGATTGACAGCATCCAAGGAATTACCACATATATGTAGCCAAATATTCATGGAATGTTGACATAGAAGTCCAAAATATTTTGGAACTTCTAGGTCATGGGTTCAAAACATGTTAATCATGCAGACCGCTTTAACATTATAAATATATCCTTAAATAAAAATTTCTAAATATGTAATGTCCCAAACCTGGGTGGGAACAAATTATATGAATTTGAAAAACATATAACAATCTTACATTGATTTATAATTTTCACCATCATTTTGCATTCACATCAACATTTTGTTAAGCACATTGGAAACATTAAAGAACACATCAAATGGAGAAATAATATTGGCACCTTATTGATGAATAATAAATGGTAGGCAATACAATAACTATGTATGTGGTAGCATCTACCATAATACACTCAACAAAAACCTGGAAGTGATGCCAAAACAACCGATGAAGCTCAAATGAAGACCCTCGATGGATCCACCTCCTTGTCTAGCTAGGGTGGATATGTCACACCACCAAAACCAAACCAACAGTGGAAGGGTTTTTCCAAGCCCTAATGAAAACTATAGGATAACCCCTAGATGGTCACAATAAATCAATCTCAAATAAATATGCCCTTAATGGATGAGTTCCTCTCCTTTTATCTTCTTTGTGAGCCCAATACCATGACAATACCATGGGTCACTAAAAACCATCTAATGAAATATCACCTTTTTAATTAAATTACATCTTAATATTATAACAATTTTGGGCCTAAGTGCCAACCAATAACCCACTAGAATGGTTATCTGAAAAGGGACATCACAGTCACCCCTTCCTGATATTTCTTATCCTCAAGAAATGCCTCCACAACCTATTGCTCCTTCGAATGAAACAAAAAAAGATACTAAGGTCCCAAACCAACTGAGAAGAGGTGAAACATCCTCTACTTAGTAAATGATTTGACAATTTACTAGCATGGTCTCTCACCTCTATGTCACTTACTGAAATCCCCAGATCTCAAAAAAATACCACCATGTTGATGATGTACCACTCTGATCATAACTATCCGACCATCATGCCCCATCTGCATCCTCCTCTCCTATAATTCCAAGTTGCAATGCTTGCAAGAGTTATCTCAAATCAACCTATCAATGGTAAGATCACCAAGGTACCACACTATCCTGTAATATATGGAATATCCTCCACCCCTAGCGTTTCTTCCAAGAGCTAAGACAACTAGCCCCTAATGAGCCAAGCAATCATAAGTTGCATAAACTCAGATAAATTCTCGATTATGGGTAACATCAAATCAATGGTATGCTAAATGAATCTATTAGGAGGTCTCCCTGGAGGAAACACTCCTAAGCTCCATCGTACACCATCATGTATCCATGTACCCTCATGTATACTATTGCATACAATAGTGACCTCTTGTGCAAACTGGTATCTTGTACTCCCTACTACATCCAACACTCTAATGATGTAAGATGAATCTAGATTCCTGTGTGACTCCAAATCTGTCATATACCTATCCACCCAATCCATGGATGCATACACACCCATGTTGGTTGGTTCACAAGGAATGTACTCGACTAAATCCTATTGATCCTTCACTGGCTCCTCCAACCAAAGTGGTTCCAGATATCCATACCACAAAACAAGTGCATGGTCACAACTCTTTGTGTCCAAACTCTCCTCAAGTACCTATAACTCTGTATGCTCCTCGGGAAAACTCATCATGAGAGAATCCTCCCTTATGGTCTCAAAGTGTGGTGGATTTCCCTTGAATGGTTCACCCTCCTCTAAGATAAGTGTCACATCCTCACCACTATCCATATTGTAAGCAAGTACCTCTATATAAAGCACCTTACCTTTTCCCTTGCACCTGTGGCCTGACTCCCATGGTCCTTTGCATTCATAGCACATGTAAGCTTCATACCACTATGGATGTTTGATGGTGTAAAATTCCTTGAATTACGTGGCTATGCAGAATGCCTCATTACGTGTCATATACTCCCTTATGAAATTTAATATCCTCTTATTTCTCTCTTGCTTCATTATCCTATACATTGTTTTGACTATTCACTAGAGCCCAAACTGATTTCATTTGGACCACTGATAAAAAAAATGTTTGTTTTATGCATAAAACTTAGTGATCCCTCCCTTATTGATGTAAGTTATATTAACCACCAACTCCCAATGGATTGTGACTACCTTCTAAGTGGTAGCTTTGGTCAAACACTTAGTATGAACGAGTTGTAGCATACTAGGATGTTAGCTAATTTTTTCCCACTATTATGGTTATTGGTTTGGTTCAATGCTTCCAATTAGAACCCACTACTTGAACCTCAACCTGAACCACTAACTAGTTATTGCACTACTAAAAGTCTATTGTTTATTTTCAAGGTTTACTTGGTATCATTTAGTGGTAGCATTTGTTATATACCATTCACATCAATTAAGGGAACATAAACAATAACATAGTAAAATACTGAAAGAACTTACTCATCAATAATAAAGGATTGATATTTATAATAAGAAAGCACAAATACATGCTCGAGAATGTTCATTGGAAATTATGAAACATGGAACTTCCTCAATTATTGAACTCCTTGTTGTAGCAGTCACCCAACATTATAATAATAATGTCCACAATGAATATGTTTTCCTAGATTAACATAAAGACACCCTGACACTATGTTTACAGGCATATATTGGTAGATTGCATGATGTTTTTTAGATATGGAATGTTGGTGTAGTGGCCACTGTTAATTTTTATATATCTTAATTGCAGAATTACAGTAGTACTTGAAAACAATGAATAATTAGAAGCATAGACATTCATAGATGACACATAATTTACCCTGGGGAAACCCTCTATAAATTGAGGGACAAAACCCTAGAAAAATCTTCCTTAATATATGGATAGATAGTAGAGAATGTCTTTACAATGAGCAGATTACATCAAGAACCCTTGGTGCAATATTATAGATAAATACCAAGCACCCCCGGTGCAATATCAAAGCAAGATAGAAGATAGGTTAAGAGAAGAACCAAAAAATATATCCAGAACAAAACCAATTCGTTGTTTTTGGTCACATGCACAAAATAGCGAATGCCTTCAAGAGAGAATTCACTCTTCACATTGATCTCATCAAATCCTAAATAACAAGTGCACAATCCTTCTCATTCTTGGATTATATATTAATCTTCTGGCTTCAGGATGAAATCACCCTTCAACTGAATGTTATACCACTTAGTTAGGTTGCTAACTCAAGTGCCGTAACTCATGTGTCATAACTCAAGTGTCATCTTTAGTCTAACTCAAGTGCTGTCTTTTGGTTTAACTCAAGTGTCATGATGCAAACACTTAGTTAATTAGATCTTCATTGCTAACACTCCATTAACTCTTTTAAATAAAGTCTTTTTTGTTAACACCATTGAAGTGAACAATTCAAGTTCTCTCTTATTTAATTGAAGTCTTTCTTGTGAACATCGTTGAAGTGAACATTTCTTATTTAACTCAAGTCTTTATTGTTAACATCGTTGAAGTGAGCAATTCAATATCTTTCTTATCTTTTCACATCTTATCTTTATCTCTTGTTTTATTTGCATAATCGAATTTTGCTAACTTTAATTTATTTATCATATCAAATATTTTAAGGATATTTTTCCAATGATGTGATGATCTCATTCTAATATCATTCCAAGTGGTCATATGCTAAAGTAATTCACTCTAGATGTTGCTAGCCTCTAGAGGAGACTTACTAACTTATTCATATCTAAGACCATGGTTAGTAGTATGTTACACACCATTGATGCTTCAACTTGCAAAGCATTACCTCAACACATGAGGCACGACCTCAACACATGAAGATATGTCTTGACATACAAGACCTTAGTCTTGAAAAACACGACTATACAACACCACCACTTTGACATACAAAACGCTTTCTTCAACATATGAGGCTTAACCTTTATACATAATGATTAGTCATTCTGGAGTCCAACTCAAGAGTCTACTCCAATTTTCCTGAGTCCAACTTAGGATCCCTAAGACACTACCTTAACACACGAGGCTGAATCCTAGAGCACACAATTGACTTAGTGTATGTATCATGATGTTGTAAATTTAACAACCACTTTGGTCAAGTTTGATTTAGTAGTATGCATATAGTTATGAATGAAAACCAATGCTTAGCTGAAGGAGCAGTGAGAACTCGCCTTAACAATGAAACTAGTACTCTCTCTCTTGCCATGACTTTCCCAAACTCAGGGCACCAAAGAACTGTTGTAAGAATATGACCTTCCAATTTGAATTATTTCTATTGGAACTCACTCACCAGACCACAAAAATGTAATTTATTATTGTTGTAACTTCCCTTTGTTGGCACCATGACTTTCGGGAATAAGTGTGCCCTCCACAACATAAAATATCTTCCACTAACAACTTAGACATGCAAACATAATGGAACCTAGTGGTATGCTCCCCTTCAACTATGAGTATGAACTCTTTCTTGGGCAGAGACTGTGCCCTCCATCAAACTGTTGCTAAATCAACCTCAAGAGATAAGGGCTTCAATTAATAATTGGACTTTAATTAACAATTTTAGTCCAAGGCAATTTCGGGTTCCAGATCTTGCTTAGGTGAATTATATTGGAGGCTGAATATTTCTTGAGGAGACAAAATCATAGTCTTGTAATATTGATTGTTCATAAATGTCGACTGAACTATTCCTAGGTAAATTTTCACAAATTTTAGTTTGATTGTTGCATTGTATGACTCGTTTCCTTCATCATAAACTTCACTAACTATTTATTTGGACTGTTGTAGGATGTATGTTCAACCCAAAAACTCACTATTGTATGTTAATGCAATTGTAACTTCGGAAAATATTCACTTGTATATTTCATTATATCCCAATGAAGATGTTTATTCCTCCGATCGGGAGAGTCATTATTGTATTTGAGTCATATAAAGTCATCGAGGTTACTCCTCCATTATATGTTGGGGTATTAGACCCTAGAGTTAAGTCATATTAGGGTTATTAGACTCTCCTAGAGAATTTGGCCCTATTGAAGGAAAAAGTCAAGTCAGGATAAAGTATAAATAGAGATGGTGCCTCTCTATTTATTCACTCAGTCACTTATCAAGTTCGCATGAGCAAGAGAGAGGACAAGTTCGCACAAGTGAGAGAGAGAGAGAGAGAAGTTGCTGAAGGGCATCTCCATAGTTTGGGTTTTACTTTTTGCTATTGGTGCTCATTTTATCTCTGAGGAAGTTACGGGGTTTTCTACTTTACGGTTTCCCCGAGGAAAATCTTTGTGTCTCTTGTATCTTGTGATTATTGTTGTGCATGTTATTCTCTCAGATAAGATCCTAGATCATATTGAATAAACTGTGAAAATCTAACATGGTATCAGAGCCAAACTAAGAAGAAGGCATAGTGCAACTGCAGAAGCTAAGGCTTCTTAATTTTTGGGTATCTCTCCACAAATCATCAAGGAAAGGAGGCTAGGCTAACTCGTCTTAGGAAGGCACATTTTTCTGTCGAAGCGGAATTTGATTATGAGCATTTTCAATTTTTGGCCTGTCACTGTTGCGAGAAATTAGGGCTTTTCACAAAAGTAGAATTTTGGAATACAATCAGTCTAGGATTGTTCTCCTCCTCAAAATCGAAATTTTGATACCAAGATCGAAGTTTTCGGTTGGATAAAACTCCGAAAAAGTCAAACCCTAGTTTGACTCTAGACAAGAAAGACCAGAACTCCAGATCCAGATCCAGCCCGAGCATCTCAAATTGGTAAGATTTAAATCTTTTATATTTCTATTTGAAATTCTCAATAAATATGTTTCACCACACCAAGCTTGTCCTCAAGCTTGAAAAAATTAATAACTTCGAACATAAAAGTATAGAATTTTACCAAAAGTATGATAACTTATCTCTAAAAGCTGCTTTCTCTCAACCATCTTTGTGACAAGAAAAGTAACGTGAATTATAGCTTTCTCTTTTGTCCCAAACTCCGTATCAAAAGCCTTACCTTAGAAACAGACAAGGTGAGTAACGTCCATTAATGCTTTCTCCCAAACGCCTTTATCGGAAGAAACCTTACTTAGAAGTTGATCGCTCAAGCTTCAAACCTTCGTATTAATTTATTATTTTAATGGAACAGATGAATATATCAGGAATTTTGTTTTGCAGATAACGTTTTTTATTTGATTTAAAGCAACAAATGAATATACCAGTTATTTCTTTTTGCTAATGATGATTCTTAATTAGTACTTTGCTTTAAGATGTGGGAACCTCCCGTAATTTTGCTTTAAATTGAATTGTTGGGGTTTCTAAGATTGGTCGTTCATTTGTATTTATTTGGACTGTTAATGGAAGCGTCGTGTTTAATTAAATGTACATTGAGTGGTTGTGTGAGCTCCTTATCACGTGGATTGTCTTTGTTTTGTTTGTTTAAAGGTCATGAAAGATTTGTTCCGATGGAAAGGAGAGAAGCATTTTTTTTAATTATGGAAAAGGGAATGTGGTTATGGTTTTTATTTGAAATGAAAGCAGATACAAGAATAGAGAATCGGTTTAGGGTTATTTTAGTGGACATGTTATTTTCCGGTAATTTTAAATATTAATATTTAGGAAGGATTATAAAAGTGTGGAAGTATATTTTGTAGAGTTATATATATATATATGGTAATTCGAAACATTAATATTTAGGAAGATTATAGAAGTGTGGAAGTATTTTTTGTGAAGTGATATATATAGAGAGAGGGATATTTTAGTGGTTAGGAAGATTATAAAAGTGTGGAAGTATTTTTTGTGGAGTGATATATATAGAGAGAGAGAGAGTTATTTTAGTGGGCATGTTATTTTTGCGGTAATTCTAAACATTAATATTTAGGAAGGATTATAAAAGTGCGAAAGTATATTTTGTAGAGTTATATATATATGGTAATTCCAAACATTAATATTTAGGAAGATTATAAAAGTGTGGAAGTATTTTTTGTGGAGTGATTGATATATATATAGTATTTTGTGTGGGCTAATTACTTTTTACTTTCGAGTATATTGGGTTGGGTTTTTATAAAAAAAATGGTTTTTTTTGGGTTTTTTCTTACCCATTATAATCTAATTATGGTTAATCTAATCCAAGTTAATTAGGGATTTGGATGTTATACTATTGTATTGTAAATAATAAAGATATTACAATAAGATAAAGAGGACTCTCAATTAAATGGTTTTCTGAATAAAGTTTTCCAAGGTAAATCTTTGTGTACTATGTATATGTGTCATTATTATTTCTTGTGTTTTAGATTATGTTAGTATTGTTTTTCTTACATGGGTTTATTGATGATGGGAAGGATGGGTGATAAAAAATATGAATTGTTTGAATATAGTTTTGAGTAAATATATTCACGTAAAGATAAAGAGTCTAGTTGTTAATGCATTTTTTTGTTAGTTTAGAAATCAAATTAATTGTAAATGTTACAGTGACGGTCGTTGCGGTGTATTTTCAAGCTATGAGAAGTCAATTGGGTCCATAAAATTGAAGTATCATTATAGTTTTTAATTGTAAATGTCAAAGTGATGGTCATTGTGGTGTATTTTTTAAGATATGAGAAGTCAATTGGATCAATTAAAATGAAGTATCATTATAGTCCCTCTTTATATTTGTTTCTTTAAAAAAGTGGTTGGTCCACTTTCACAAAACGGTCATTATAGGATTGAATAATCATGGTTATTGAGTGACTAGGCCACATACCTTACCCCTCTTCACAATGATGGTTGCTCATCACTTAAAGTGTTGAGCAATTATATAAAAAAACTAACATTTTGTTGTTTATGGAGATTAAAAAAGGAAAAATAAAAATAAAAATGTAACAAGATATTTTTCAAAATTGGGATAACCAATTTTGACAATGATGGATGCTCATCACTTAAAGTGTTGAACAATCATATAAAAAACTTGCATTTTGTTGCTTATGAAGATTAAAAAAGAAAAAAGAATAAAAAATGTAACAAGATATTTTTCAAAATTGAGATAATTTTTTTATTGAATTAGTTTACTTTTATTGTTTTACCTAGTTATAGATGTTAAAGGATTTATGCTATTTTTTATAGTATTGATGAACATTACTCTATTTTTAAAATAGGCTAAAATTTATTAATAGAGTCATTTGAGTACAACCACCTTCTAGAAGCTCATGCTAGTAGAGTAAAAATAAATGAATGTAATAAGGTGAATCTTATAATAGTTATATTTTTTTAAACAAGGATAAAAAATTCTTGTGGAATTAGTTTATTTTTATTGTTTTAGGTAGTTATACATGTTAAAGGTCTTATGCTATTCTCTATAGTAATGATGCACGTTTCTTTAAAATTAGGTTAAAATCTATTAATAGAGTCATTTGAGTACAACCACCTTGCTGAAGCTAAGGAAAGTATTAGAATTATAAGAACTCTCTATATGGAACTAAATCAAGCTCACATTTTCCTCTATGATTCTAAATAGATGTCACATAAACATGTTCATTAAATAATGCTAGCTCACTAGAAAGAGCCCCCCTTAAATGTCAATATATGCCCCTAGTGTTGGCACGTAGCAACTCTAACATTGATCCCACCTTACAACATTTAACTCAAGCTAGGTAATAGTCTATTGGCCACACACAATTTTATCTCCTCCTCCAAGAGGTTATTTAGTTATAGAGACAATGTGTGTATTTTGTAAATAATAGTATAATAATAATAAAATTATCAATTAAAAAATAAATCATGACTGCATACAACCATCACTCATGGTTGAGTCTTTAGTTATATTTCTTTTATAAGGCAGTTATCACATTGCATACCTAACCACAAAATCCTTAACATACATCAAAGTCTCTACATGAACTATTTTGGAAGTAAACTCATATTATATAATAATATTTTAGTCCTAACCACAACACTTTTAACATGCGCCAAAGTCACTAATGAAATTTTTTTAGTCCTTAAGCATTATATCATAATGATTGGAAAAAAAACACATTTATATAATAAAAACCCAAGCACTCTTATCAGTAAATTGTGCTCTAGTTAAAGTTTACCTTGAATTTTTATAAAAATCACCTCCTCTTTCTTTCAAAACTCATATCCTTTTAATTATAATAGATCATAATTATTTTTGGAAATAATTTGTTCCTCTAGTGCATATGAACTTGCGTGTACAATCCATTCTTGGGTGTGTAGTTTCCCATAATAATATTATGCTTGGATCTCATCTTTGTTACTTTGAATGTGTATCTAACTGTTTTTGTTTTACTTTCAATTCATATCTATTTGTATATTATTGGTGTGCCAGTTTGTATTAAGGTACACTACAAGTTGTATTTAGGAGCAAGGGAAAATAAGATGGAAAACACAAATGCAAGAAAAATAATAATGTTGATGGAAAGAATAATGTAAACTGTAATTAGAAGTGTGGTCTAGTCCTAGATTTGTGTAGTAATAGATGACAAAAAACAAGCTAAAGAAGCACTATTGAATGAGGTGAGTTGGAACATTAGAAATAGTTAAAAAGAAACAAAATCTAGGTAAAAACAACACTTGTCCAAATAACAATCAAAGGCTTTGATCGTCCACCTCTTAATGTTGAGCCCTACACCTCTTTTTTCACAACCATGTGCATCTTGTTAAAGACTATTCACATCTTAAAGCAAAAGGATGAGAATGAGTCCTTAGAAATAATAATAATAATAAAACTTGCAAATAAAGACATCATGGTATGCCTTTAATGGTGCAGTGAACATATACACTTAGCTACACAAGATTAGCTAAGCATTCAAAGGGAAACACATATAAATGGAAGAAGATATGTTGTAAGTTGCACTTTAACATATGGAAGGCATACCATACAATGTAAAATGTGATTGACAAAAAGGAACTTTAATGTCTACATTATTGTATTTTTTAAAGCCATAACTATATGGCTTTCACTATAACTAGGATGAGTCATACAATGTTTAGTTAGTTCACTCATTCGAAAGGGACATGCTTAAGTTTATAGAAGTTGAAAATAATACATCAAAGATAGAAATGACTTGAATTCAAAGTGTAACTAGAAATAGAGGTAGTAAAGGACATCTACATTTTAAATTTGAGGTAATACGTCCTATCAAATTTAAGAATGTTTAATTATTTTCTTTATAAAAACATTACTTTAACTACAATAATAACAACAAAAACAATAATAATGTCACAACTAAGTAAGACATCAATTTGGTGTATGAAATCTCCTTACTTGTGGGACAAAGGACCCCCTTCTTTGTAGTGATTTGATTGCTAAAGTCTACAGAGGTGTACATATGCTACATCCCTTCGGTTTTGAACCTATAACCTCATAGGAGGAAACATATGTTCTTAATCGTTAACCCATTTAGGTTGTACTAATACTTCTATTAAAAAGGTTATACATTTTAAAAGAAAAGTTAAAAGGAAAATAAAATTAAAACCCTAAAACAACACGATAAACTTAATTGATAATCAAAACACAATCCCGATGACTATCTATTAGAATTTGAATGCCATTTAGATCTTCAAGTAGATAGTTCTAATAATGTTTGTAGTAAATGGAGAATGAAGATACAAACTGAATAAAACAAACCACACATGAAACATATGAGTATTGCTCAGGAATTTACAGTATCATTCACAATAATAAATCCAATGTTACAATAGTTTACATAGGAAAATAATTTGAATCAATTAGGGATGATTCGAATATATCCACATGGATCTGACTGTATCTAATTGAATCTCTAACTCATGGTCTCCCAATCAATATCGCAGTCCAAAGATCAACTCGCTGATGTCCAACAACTCAATCAATCAATGGTAGCTAGTTAACTCAGTGCAACTGAGTGTGGTAGGTGAGAAAAAGTGCTTATTCCCATGCAGCCATGCATTGCTAGCACTAGCCAACTAATTGTGAACTAACTGAAGGTTCATTAGAGGAAATTTGGGGTCTAAAATGGGCCTTATAAGAAAACACACCAACAATAAATTTTGTGAGTTGGAATTCAAGAACCAATAGAATTTCAATAAAATCAATCAACCATAATGGTGGAATTGACATATTTGTCATAAAAGAAAACTACTTTTTTTGTTCGTATTTTTGACATATCTCCTTGTGTTTTTACTCAAATTTCAAGTGGGAGAGATCGTTTGATGTGGAATTTAATTCCCCATCCAACGAGTACCCACACTACATAGTTTTGACGAACCCCGCTCCCCCAAAAATAAGAAATACCTGAAAAAATGTGATGATGATGTCATCATCACATTTTTTTAGGCATTTCTTGTTTTTGGGGTAGAGGGGTCCCTCAAAAGTATGCAATGTGGGTACTCGTTGGATGTGGAATTAAATTCCGCATCCAATGAGGTCTCTCGCTCATAATTTGAGTAAAAACACAGGGATATATGTCGAAAATACAAACACAAAAAGTAGTTTTTTTCATTCTTCCTCCCAAATTAATAACTATTATTTTATTATTTTAACTATTATTTTATTATTTTAACCAGTATTTTATTATTTTCCTTAGGAGTCCCATTTTAGACCTCAAATTACTGGGGGCTAACTAAGACTTACTACTTCCAACTCTACCTAACAGATGGAGGTTGGTGTCGGGACTCCCAATTGCTCCTAAAATGTAGGGATTGGTCTAGGAGGTGTCCAAACTGATGCATTCACATGCAGTAAGTGGTAGTTGACCTCTAGCAGTGTTCCCCACACTCTAGTAACCGGTACATGTGGCCCCATTAAGCCAAGTGGACCCAATTAATTAATTAAGCTTCCTAAGTTAGGCTAAATAATCTAATAGACAGTATGGTCAACGAAGGATTAATAATCCTAACACCCCCCCTTGAATCCTAACTTGGACAACCGTGGGCCCTGGTAACAAGACCATAGGTCACCCAAATACAATCTAAGAGACATGAATAAAAAATGCTACTTAATACAACCGAGGAAACAGGGGAAAACCTCATGGGAACCCCCTCCCCCCCTCAAAATAAGCAGGAAATAGCAAACTGCAAGCTATATTTAGAAGAAAGAAGCTTCCTCCTTAGAAAAATAACTTGAGCAAAAACATTGCTGCAAATTTGCAGCTCTATGCAGCAGCATGATCCATCAGTTGACCTCTCAATGTGCTTCTGAATTGATGACTTTGTTTGTCTCTGCTAGATGGTGAAGGTAGGGAATGATCAAATTTCTACTTCTGTGGGCCATGTAGCTGATCATTCGCCATCATTAACTAGCACCAACCTCGAACTTTGCTGCACCATTCTGTAGAGAGTGAATCTATGAGAGATAGTGTAGCATACTCATTCTGATACTAAGACCTTGTTCTTCTTCTTTCTTCTGGAACTCCAACACCACTTCCAGCTGCATCAAGAATATTTCAAGCCCATCTGAGTTTAGGATTCTGAGTAGGAATGGGTACTGGATCTAGATCTAGAATCTCTTGAGATTCGGTCTCAATACCATGATCATGATGTATGTGATCTTCTTCATTTGAATCTAAAACCTGTAGCACATCATCATAATCATCAAAAATAGGTGGAGAAATAGTTATACCTTCCTATGCTACTTGAGGAGTATCATGCATCCGATATTCTTTGAACTGGACACTTCTTGCAATGAAGCATCTTCTGGTTGCAACCTCCACCAGTTTGTAAACTTTTGCATCTTCTGCATATCCTAGCAGAATGCATTCGCTACTTTGGGCTTGGAAATCCTTCCTCTTTTCAAGTGGTATTCTGGCCCAATCTTTGGAACCAAAAAATATCATATGAGAGACATTGGGCTTATACCCATGCAGTGCTTCGAATGGAGTGGCCCCAAAAATTGAATTGTGGGGCACCTTATTCTGAAAATATGAAGCACAATTTACTCCTTCAGCCCAAAGAGAAGGAGATAGATGCTTGGCATGGAGAAGGCATGTTGCCATCTATTTCAATGATATGTTCTTCCTCTCAGTCACACCATTCTGCTGTGGTGTGTATGGAACTGAGTGTTCCATTCGAATCCCCCCTGATTCATAGAAACTATGGAAATATCCTTTGATGTATTCACCTCCTTTATAAGATCTTATTGACTTGATATTATTATTGAAAATGTTCTCAAACATAGCTTTAAAAACTTTAAAAGTATGAAAAACTTCTGATTTTTGTTTCATGAAGTAGATCCAGTAATACCTAGAATAATCATCAATAAAGGTGAGGAAATACCTGCAACCATTAATGGATTTTGTGGGCATAGGTCCAACTACATCACTGTGTATCAAATCAAGTGTAGAGACAGCTCTATGTGCCTTCCCAACATCATACTTCTTTTCTGGATGCTTACCTACCAAGCAACCAACACATACTCCAACGAAAGTTTGGATGGAGGGAAAACCTTCAACCATTTTGTCATTGTGGAGTTGCTTCAGATATTTGAAATTGAAATGGCCAAATATCTCATGCCAAATCTTGTTGGTGTTGTTAACATGAGACAATAGAGCTGTAGGAGGAGAAACAAGTAAGAAATGTAAAAACTCATAAACTTTGGTAGAGTGATTTGCAATACCTTTCGCTACAAGATTTCCAATGGATTTTTCTGTAATCTCAACTGATCCTGAATCGAATGTAACTCTCTTGGGAGAGCCTGTATGAGTCATCTGGTAAACATATAACAAGTTAGCAGTAAGGGAGGGCACATACAAGACATTTTTGAACTCACCATGCTTCACTCTGACTGAGCCCCTTCCTTCTGCTGGAATATGGGAATCATCTCCCATGTGAATGTTGTTACAAATAAATATCGTCATCAACATGTGATGAGATCCCAAACATCAGTATTTACCCTAAATCCTAAGTTGTGAAGTAAAAATATTGGTCCAAACATCAATCCTACATATGAAAATCCAACATCACTCCTGCATTTTAATCAATGAGCGTTACCTTCTTCAGCACTGCCTATAATCTATTGGCAGTAGGTGGTGGCACCGTCTTTTCCCTTTCTTCAAGGCACAGTTCTGCCTTATCACCGCTCTGTCAATATAGTGAGGAAGAAGCGGTGCCCTTGGTAAAAAGTGAAAAAGAGAGGATTTCATGAAGCTTCTTGAAGGAAGGCTTTGTGGCACCCTTATCCCTACTCACTTGGGCCACTTGGACTCAAGATCCATCCTTTAGGGATATCCTATCCACCTCACCCACCAATTTCTCAACCATCCCAATCCATCCAAAGCCTATAAAAGCAGGCTTATACTCCATGGTTGAGGAAAGAGCAAAGTTATGTTGTTGCATTGACATTCTGGCCTAAATCAGTAGGGTGAGGATAGAGGTGGCATAGAGGAGTAAGTTGGAGCTTTTGGGGATGAGATATTGGTCTTGTGAAGGAGCACATCGACACTAAGGAATAGGTTGTAAACTTCTTATTCATTATTTAATGCAAAATTGGTTCCTTTCCCATAAAGTATATTGTGCCATTATCATGTATTTTATTGTTGGATTCCTTAGTCACTGACATAGGATAGTGGATCATATTCTGGTGCTTTTTGATCTCATTTGATACTTTCATTGTGATCATGCAGGTACATCCGTGAAGAGATATCATTACAGGAAACAACTACACCATTTCATCAAAGAAACTCATTCTAGATTTCCATCCATCCTAGGGAAAGTATTCCAATTCTATTATGAACCATTTGTCCTAGATTTGAACCATTAAGACTAGAGGAACAAATCCTATCCGCAGGAGGTGCAAAATTCCTAGCAACAAATCTAGCGACTTCGCTGGGGAGATTCATTGCTAGGAATTTTGCACCTCCTGTGGACAAGAGTTGTTCCTCTAGTTCAGAAGGGGTTCGGAAGGGCACATAGATAAAATCCAACTGGGAAATGACATATCTCAATCATTCCTGAAATACCACTAAAAAACCTAGTGTTATTCCAAGGTTTTTAGGACAAATGGTTCACAAGAGAATTGGAAGACTTTCCCTAGGATGGATGGAAATATTGAATGAGTCTCTTTGATGCAATGGTGTAGTTGTTTCCTGTAATGAAACCTCTTCACAGATGTACCTGCATGGTCACAATGAAACCAACAAACGAGATACAAAAGCACCAGAATATGATCCACTATCCTATGTTAGTGACTAAGGAATCCAACAATAAAATACATGATAATGGCACAATATACTTTATGGGAAAGGAACCGATTTTTCATTAAATAATGAAGAAGAATTTTAGAACCTATTCCTTAGTGTTGATGTGCTCCTTCACAAGACCAATATCTCATCCCCAAAAGCTCCAACTTGCTCCTATATGCTCACCCTACTAATTCAGGCCATAATGTCAATGCAATAACGTAACTTTGCTCTCTCCTCAACCATGGAGTGTGAGCCTACTTTTATAGGGTTTGGATGGGTTGGGATTGTTGAGAAATTGGTGGGTGAGGTGGATAGGAGATTCCTAAAGGATGGATATCGAGTCCAAGTGGCCCAAGTGAGTAGGGATAAGGGTGCCATGAAGCCTTCCTTTGAGAAACTTCATGAAATCCTCTCTTTTTCACTTTTTACCAATGGCACTGCTTCTTCATCACTATGATAGAGCGGTGATAGGGTAGAACCACACCTTGAACAAAGGGGAAAGGAGATGCCATCGCCTACTGCCAATAGATTATAGGTGGTGCTAAAGAAGGTAACACTTACTGATTAAAAGGCAGGAGAGGTGCTGGATTTTCATATGCAGGATTGATGTCTAGACCAATATTTTCACTTCACAAGTTGGGATTCAAGGAAAATACTGATGTTTGGGATCTCATCACATGCTGATGATGATATTTAAGTGTAACAGAATGGCCCCCAAAGCATGAGGCTAGAGGGATATGATATGCAAGAGCTTTGAAATAGAAAGTTATCACTTCGAGGTAAGAATAAGCTTGATCGAAGATCATCATCAACCAGGCATTTGCAATACATCAATACTTTTGACTCGTGAGAAAATGTGTCTTCATCATGGCTGCATACCAATACAAGGCAAATCCATGAGAGAGATTAACAAACATGGCTACTAGAATACAATGTAGATCCATGTGATAGAGGACTCAAATTTGGGACATAGATACCAGAAATACACTATAGATCTATGTCAAATGAACACAAATTTGAGCATAGCCATGACCATAAAAATGTGGCTCCATGCTGGTACTTAATACAATATACTCCATCGTAATCTGGGGAAAAAGCTATGATTTCTTTTAATAGATACCCCTATCCATGTGATTACAATGATTTGAAGTAGAACATGGTAGAAACCACTTGATTACCGATTGATGATGTGAACTGTTAATAAGTGCGAGGGAAATCACCATTGATTTCAATGATTCCCAAGGTACCCTAGTACAATATTCTGAGTGTGAATAAATGATTTGATGTCGAAGACTCAGTAAAATCTATCAATCAAAGGTCAATGATGTGAACCCATGTCGAGAGTGAGAGAATCTGTCATTAATCCATACAGATCTCAAGGTACTAAACTTGTTTCTAAGATTAATTCCTGGATAATAAGCTGATGTCGACAGGAATAATCTCGTCGAAGGAGGGCCATGATGAATCCCATATTGATGACACGAAACTTGGAACAAAGTTCTAGAATTTTGTAGATAATGTAACCATAGGACTAACTCAAAAGTACTGACACAAATACTGTTTTGATTGCAGAGGTAAACTTTCAACTTCCCTTTGAACATTGAGTGGCATGATCGAAGACCTGGCAGCATTGAATAGACCAGATGGACACTATGGAATATTGCAGAGGTGGGAAATGCATTCTTTGAAAGAATCAAAGGAGTGACATGACTCATGAAAGTGGATCGACTTGGAAGTCAGCTGAATACCCAATTAACTGAATGAAATGCAGACAAGTGCCATGTTCAAAGGTGACAAACAACTGCCATTTTATTTGCAAAATGAGTTTATTCCCTTCCCTTAATTTCCCCATCATGATTGATGAGTGCCTCTTTTTGCTTTTACGAGTTCAAAGAGGGTAACAAACATTCGTTGTATCTCATCCTAAAACAACTCCATTCTCATATATTTTACAAACCTGAGAAAGGAGGGGTTCATTCCCAAAAGAGGGTCTCTCAATGTTATGTTTAACGAGTCTAAATAAAGTTAACTTGGTATCGTTCATGTTTAGAGAGTATGAATGAAGACGAAAGAAGACTCCAAAGGGTTTTTTTCGTATGATTTAGTCTCTAGGGCATGAAAAAGTGTAAAATAATGCCCAAGAGAAATCTTCTAGTCATGATTGGCTGGAGTGTTTCTTTTTCGTAATTAGTCCATTCGAACTATGCTCTAAATAACCTATTTCATTTTTATACAAGATTGAAATAGAAAATAACTATGCTTGAGACATGGTTTTATTTTTATGCAATCTTGAAACCAAAAGGTAAACTTTGCTTGAAATAACCTATTTCATTTTTTAACAAGCTTGACATAGAAAAATAACTATGCTCAGGAATGGTTTCATTTTAATGCAATCTTGAAACCAAAAGGTAAACTTTGCTTGAGGAGTGGTTTTATTTTTTAACGATCTTGAAACCTAAAGTAAATTATGCTCAAAGGATCATTTCATGGTTTAACGAGATCGAAACTAAAACAAAGTATGCTCAAAATGACTCCCATTGATGGGTAATTTCCCAATATGATGTCCAGTGGTTGGTACTTTCCCCCAGCATAAATTTCAAGTAGCCTAAATCCAACAAAGGGTGGTAGGGTACATGCCCCCCAAGCTTCGTTTTGTCAACTTTACAAGCATATGAAATGAAGGTTCAAGTATTGAGTCTTAACACAATGGAAGAGTCCATTTCATTTTTTAACGAACTTGACACGAAAATGGAACTTTTCTCAAGGAGACCTGTTTCATTTTTACACAAGCTTGAAACAGAAAATAACTATGCTTGGGGACATCCATTTTATTTTTTAACGAGCTTGACATAGAATGGGAACTATGCTCACTGAAATTTGTTTCATTTTTTCATGATCTTGACACAGAGAAACGGAACTATGCTTATATGCATATGTTTCATTTTTTAATGAGCTTGACACAGAGAAAAGGAACTATCCTCACAAATCTGTTTCATTTTTTAACGAGCTTGACACATAAAAAGAACTATGTTCACATGCATCTTATTCAATTTTTAACGAGATTGACACAGATAAAAGGAACTATGCTCACAAACCTGCTCTTATCCAACATGATATCTAGAGGTTGGTAAGTTTCCCCCTGTACATAAAAATCTAGAGAATTAACTCTAGTATGATGTCCAGAGGCTGGAGCCATGCCCCCCATTTTACCTATGATGGGAAGAAGCTAACTAGAAGGGGAAGAAACCACAAGAACATGCGGCACACTCAAGGAAGTCTGATAACTAGGAGTAATGCGATGGTCAGGTGTAATAAAGGAAAGCTGATTAATGGTCACAATATTCCCATCATGAGGAAAATGCATCACTCTAAAAAGTGTGGACAATACGGCTTTCATGGCGAACAAATAATCATGTCCAAGGAGTAGATTGAAATCTAAAGGACCTTGGACCACTATAACATCAATACAAATAGTTTTCCCTCCTGATGTAATAGGTAAATAAGGAAGGATCCCTAAAGGTGTAGTAGGCTTGCGATTAAAATCCAATATCTGATCGGTGGCTAGAACAACCTGAGGAGAACCTAAAGCTTTCCAAGTAGTTGAGGATAGAATATTAACAGAAGCCCCTTCGTCAACAATAGTGTGAAGCATCCTCCTAGAAGTAACTTGCACAACTATCTGGAAAGGAACACTCAATTGAAGACGAGACTCTATTAGGTTAATCCAGTCAAAGGAAATAACCTCACTACTTGGAGAGGATTATGTCGAAACAGACAAAATTTGCTCTTGTCAAGAACAATCAGAATGAAGCATAAAAACTTTAGCAGGTTTTAGTTCATTCTCTACTAGAAGAGAAGAACAAGATGAATATTTGGTCAAAGCGACAACCTCAGTCTTAACACTCTTTGATGAAAGAGTGGGATTGGGTAGAGATGACATCGACTTGACCACTTTAACTTCACTCTCCAAAGGAAGAATGGGATCAACCACAGATAAATCTGAATTGACCACTTGGAATTCACTCTCGAAAGGAAGAGTGGGATCGAACATGGATGAAACTGAATCAACCAATTTAAATTCACTCTTCAAAGGAAGAGTGGGATCAACTACATATGAAACCGAATTTACCACTTGGTCAACCAGTACGGGGTGAGGATACAAATTACGATAACCGGTTGGAAGCTGTTCCTGAGAAATAGTAATATCTTCCAACAATTTTGAAGCTTCATCCATGCGCAGACAAAGGTAACTACGGTACATATCCTTACATAGCAAGCAAGATACCTGACTTTTCCTTTTTGACTCTTGAGCAAAGAGTCATTGGTTGATGGGGCATCATCAACATGATGGTATGATATTGATGACACAAGTTGTTTAGACCACACTTTTGACACAATGGAAAGACCCAGACAATCCTTGAGAAGGTGATCACCCTTGCAAATTCTGCAAGGGAACTTAGCTTTATGGGTGCCAGAAACAGGGACATAAATACTCCCAGCATGATGATCGGTGGCTAGTGGGCTTCTCACATGAAAATCAGAGGTTGGAGCTATGAACTTCTTCTTAGTTTTCTTCTTCTTAGCCACCCGTTTACCAACATTAGAGTTTTCAATAGGTGAAGAGGAAGAAAGGGAGGTTGATTCAACGTCCGAGGAAGAAGGAGAAGGATTAACATGAGGTTGATTCTCATGCGGTAAAGGACCAAGATCCGACACAAAGGGTGCATTTGGTATGACATGATTGGATAATAACCATACAAGTAACCCTATAGTCAATCTGGGAAGGTTCAAAGTGGCCATGAAGGGAGGACCAACAACTCCACAAGGGGAAGAAACAAAAGACATACCCTGAAAAGGGGTCTCTTAATTGGTGGTCCTGGGAGAGTCTCCCATATCTGAACTCTCTAAGAATATATAAAGTACCACACAAAACAAACATTACTCAAATCTAAAAGCAACAAGCAAACTGTGTGAATAAGAGTGGATGAATGGTCAGGATCCTCACGGGATTATCAAGGCTATGATGCCAAGATGAACAAAAGGTTAACTCAGTTGGTCACAGGAATCCTAAGAGGGTCTCCTAATATACACTATGTACAGGGGAGCTCAAATCCATAGTTGTGTTGTCTAGTGCACAACCGTACAAAAGGGGCCTTTCGATATACAATCAAGTACGTGAAGTACCTTTCGATATATCTCAAGGGTAGGTGAAAGGCCGTTCGATATACCAACGGTACATGGAAGAACCACACAGTTCCTGGGATGCAGTGCAGGAAATAAACGACAACTTCCATGATTAACGATGCCAGAAAACGTCACTAACTTACACACAGTTACTAAATGATTATAAACCTAAGCTAGCGTTAATTTTATCTTGAGTGGTTAAATGAATTCATGAAGAGTAGACATGAAATGTAAAAATAATGTAAATCCTAGCTACATGACGATGCACATTTCTCTTTTGATGAAAGCTACCTAATGTAGGGAAATACATTTCTTTTCAAACCAATATGAACAAAAGCAGTAAGGAAAAGGAAAATTCCTTCCTAGAGTGCTATAACTCTATCTTTCTACAATTATAATCCAAAAAGTGAAATGAAATCGAAGATACAACTAATCTTAATAATGCACAAAAGACAAAATAATGAAGCACTTCGATTTTCAAATGTATGTATCAAAATGGAACTTTGATAACTAAATACTTCTTAGATCTATGAATAGAAAGCAAGCAAATTCCTACAACACCCTACTCATTCAAAAATAAAAAAGAAAGACAACAAGCATCCACACAACTTGAAAGATACTCAAATGCCAAAGAGCTCAAACCGAAACCAAAACATACAAGTATGAACTCATACACGATCCTGGGGGGTCTTTTTTTGGCCTTTTTTTTTAATTTTTTGATTTTTGATTGATTTTTCTATTCAAAAATAAAATTGCATGGTTCAAACAAAAAATTTGAATTTGAACAATCCAAGTCTCACACATCAAGCCCCAAAACACACAAAACTGAAGAAAAAATCAACGCAAACTTTGCAATGACAAGTTTTACAAGAGCTTACCTGGCACCGCTTCTTGAGGGATGTTGATAGAGAGGTTCTGGGAGAGCACCACTTCGTGATTACTGATGACAGGAGGTGGCACTTCTTTCTAATCACTATATACAGGTGGTGGCACCGCTTATTACCCATAGTGCATGTGCGGTGTCCTGTAGCAGTCATAAAACAAAATATTGGCGAAAAAACAAAGTTAATTATTGAAAAACTGGCATAAAAATCATGAATTGATAGGAATATAAAGTATAGAAGGTAAGGGTGACTCAGATCTGATGATACCAAACCAAGACCTCACTAGATCAATTAGTAGATCTGACTAAACTGATAAAATACTGGAGCTTGGATTTCGAACAAGTGTTTGAAAACTAAGGAAGATTAGATGCACTGAAAACTCTTCCCTAGCAGAGTTTCTAGATTGGTTGCTAGGAATTTTGCACCTCCTGTGGACAAGAGTTGTTCCTCTAGTCTTAATGGTTCAGATCTAGGACAAATGGTTCACAACAGAATTGGAAGACTTTCCCTAGGATGGATGGAAATCTGGAACGAGTCTCTTGGATGCAATGGTGTAGTCGTTTCCTGTAATGATAGCTCTTCATGGATATACTTGCATGATCACAATGAAACCAACAAACGAGATAAAAAAGAACCAGAATATGATCCACTATCCTATGTCAGTGACTAAGGAATCCAACAATAAAATACATGATAATGGCACAATATACTTTATGAAAAAGGAACCAATTTCTCATTAAATAATGAAGAAGAAGTTTACAACCTATGCCTTAGTTTTGATGTGCTCATTCACAAGACCAATATCTCATCCCCAAAAGCTCCAACTTGCTCCTCTATGCTCACCCTACTGATTTAGGAAAGAATGTCAATGCAACAACATAACTTTGCTCTTTCCTCAACCATGGAGTATGAGCCTGCTTTTATAGGCTTTGGATGGATTGGGATGGTTGAGAAATTGGTGGGTGAGGTGGATAGGAGATCCACAAAGGATAGATCTTGAGTCCAAGTGGCCCAAGTGAGTAGGGATAAAGGTGCCACGAAGCCTTCCTTCGAGAAGCTTTGTGAAATCCTCTCTTTTTCACTTTTTACCAAGGGCACTGCTTCTTCCTCACTATGATAGAGCGGTGAAAGTGCAGAACCACACCTTGAATAAAGGGAAAAGGCGGTGCCACCACCTATAGCCAATATATTATAGGTGGTGCTGAAGAGGGTAACACTCACTGATTAAAAGGCAGGAGTGGTGCTGGATTTTCATATGAAGGTTGATATTTGGACCAATATTTTCACTTCACAACTTGGGATTTAGGGAAAATACTGATGTTTGGGATCTCATCACATGTTGATGATGAGATTTATGTGTAAAAAAAGTTAGGCCCCTTTGATAGTGAAAGAGTAGAGAAGGATTCTTTGGAAGAAACCATGTCGTTGGAAGCTCCAGAATCTATTATGTATGCTGAGGATGGAGAGATAGTTGCTTTCAAAGCATGACACCTTTCGGTATATTCTATCTTTGGTTCTTCACCAGGCTTCTTTTCTCTTGGATGAGCAATGTTATGCTCCTTGAGAAGAGTAGACATTTCATCTAAGTTCCTTCCTCATACAATGATCTTCATGATGGTACCCCTTTTCACAATAGGGACTTAACTTCTTTTCAAACTTCTTCTTTTTCTTAGAGCCAAAGGCTCCTTCGAAAGTTTGTTGATTCATCTTAGAATTTGAATCAGCTTCTTTTGGATCCTTCTTCTTTTATTTCCCCTTTTCTTGCATTGTGGAAGAGTCATAAACTAGGAGAGATTGATCTTTGGAGGTCTAGATGAATCCCATTCACATCAACTTGTCTTGCTCCTTGATTAAGGACTCATGAAAAGAATCTAATGAAGGAACTTTTCAATCAGGAAAGCTTTCCCGCTTGGAATGAAATATGGAAACAAATAAATAATACTCAAAGCCTAGTTTTCTTAGTATGGAAAGGACATTCCTCTCATCCTTCAGCTCTATTCACGGACTGTCTGCATTGAAGTACAAGAGAATTGAATTTAGTAAATAATTGCTCAATAGTATCGAAACTGCTGGGATGTAATGATACCAACTCGTTCTCCAGAATGTGTCCTTGAAGCTCATCTTGTTTGTTAAACAAGCTATCAAGCTTCTCCCAGGATTCTATGGGAGTCATCAAGCCTTCTAGGTGGAAGAGGAGATCTCTGGATATATAAGTACATAAGTACCCGAATGCTTTATCACAATGGTTCAAAAACTTGTTCCTCTCTACCGACTGATGACGCTCAAGCTCCCATCCATGGATGATACTGTGATAGCCATGCTTGCGCAAGGCTAGGTTCATATCAATCCTCCAATCAAGATAATTTGAAGTTGTGAGGATCCGTGGTTACGGAGTTTGATAACTCATAATTGCTCCGAGTGAAATATTGCAAAAAATTCACACAAGCTATGTAGCACCTGTAATTTCACTACAATAACACACTAAAACATATGCACTATTAGAATCATGGTTTTCCTCTCGACATGAACATGTTTTCAGGGTTCGTCACGCCATCTCCGCTGCTCTAAATAAATTCATAGCTAGCAAATTTTCATAGGGGACTTCTGTGGAATTAACCCAACTGCTTCTGATGTTCAATGGAGAGAAACAACCATGAAACCTTCCCGAGAAGGCTCTGATACCGTATTAGAATTTGAATCCCATTTAGATATTCAAGAAGATAGTTCTAATAATGTTTGTAGTAAATGGAGAATGAAGATACAAATTGAACAAAACAAACCACACAGTAAAAAAATGAGTATTGCTCAGGAATTTACAGTATCATTCACAATAATAAATCCAATGTTACAATTGTTTACATAGGAAAAGAATTCAAATCAATTAGGGATGATTCGAATCTATCCACATGGATATGACTGTATCTAACTGAATCTCTAACTCATGGTCTCCCAATCAATATCGGAGTCCAAAGATCAACTCCCTGATGTACAAAAACTCAATCAATTAGTGGTAGCTAGTTAACTCAGTGCAACTGAGTGTGGTAGGTGAGAAAACACACTTATTCCCATGCAGCCATGCATTAGCCATGCATTTCTAGAGCTAGCTAACTGATTGTGAACTAACTAAAGGTAACTGGGGGCTAACTAAGACTTATTAGTTCCAACTCCACCTAACTGATGGAGGTTGGTGCCAGGACTCCTAGTTGCTCCTAAAATGTAGGGGTTTGTCTAGGAGGCACCCAAACTGATGCATGCACATGCAATAAGTGGCAATTAACATCTAGCAGTCTTCTCCACACTCTAGTAACTGGTACATGTGGCCCCATTAGGCCAAGTGGACCAAATGGTACTAGTGGACCCAATTATATAATTAAGGTTCCTAAGTTAGGCTAAATAATCTAATAGACAGTATGGTCAAGGGAAGATTAATAATCCTAACACTATCCTCCAACCTTTGTTGATTTTTCTCTCAAGTATAATTTAAAAAATACATATACAATTAATAATATACATACACAATTCATATTAGTTATTATAAATATACATCGACCTTCCTTTAAAACCCAGTGATCTTTGAACTAACTTTAAAATACATTATATCACTTTTTTTTTAAAACCAAGTCTATCTCTGGATCAATTTAAAAGAAAATTCCATCAAGAAAGAGCCTAAAAGCCTAAAAGACCAAAATCCATAGAAATATTGGAGCTTCTACCTGTTTACCTACAATAGTTGGCCTTAGTTTCTTAACAATTTAAAATTTATTTCTAAACAAGAGCGCGATTCACCTCATGGTTTATATAGGGAGCGGTGTTATTATATTGGAAAAAAAACCTCCAATATATAGGTATCCACATGGATCCCCACATATATATCGTTGACGATAAATAGACCTAGTGTGAAGTGGTTAATAAAGTTAAGTTAAAAATACAATATCCTCCCCTAAAAGGTGTCCACGTGGATCCCTTGGAACATCTCCATCTAGTATGTAGAAGTGGTTTATAAAAGTTTAATATGAAGAAGTGGTTTATAAGGTTGAGTCACAAATAATATATTATACCTTCGAATATAACTTATGTTTTATGCCCCCATATGTTGAGTTGATGTTGTCCTTGTATATTACATCAGGAAATCTTTAGTGGACCACTCAAAAAACTTCTCTTACCTAAAATAAATGATGCCTACAATTATGGTCTTTATGTCCTCCTTTATCAAGATGATAGACCCATTTTCTTTAAAAATATAAAGTTAAATGTTTACTAAAGATTTTCCAATGTAATATACAAGGATTGAAACCAAGCTTACAAAATTCGTAAATTCCAAATAGATTGTTAAGCTCCTCATAAAATCACACTTCAAATTTATGGCTCATCCTGGAAGAGCCTTGTTCAAATTTATGGCTCGTTTTTTAAGAACTCCCTTATCAAAAGGGCATGAAAAATATCATGATATTGGCCTTTATAAAGCATTGTATTGCTATGGTCATCTTAAAGGAATAGTGAAGAATTAGTGATAGAAAGAACCATTATCCCTTAGCAAAATGGCCTATACTTAATTATAATGATATTAGTGTTAGGCAGAAAAAAATACTAACAATATCTCTTCTACATTAATTAGGGGTATATAATCAAATCATTACTAAAAATAAATTTAAAATTTCATAATTAGTAATGATAATATAATAATAATTAAGGGCACGGCCTAGTCAAACACCAAATTGATGTGTGAGACCCCCTATTTATGAGACAAATGACCCACTCAATGTAATGATTTTTCTGCTTAAGTCTAGAGAAGTGTCCATACCCTACCCCCTCCATATTTTACTAATATGGTAGAAGAGTTACAAGGGTAAAGTTTTACTCCAAAAATGATATCTAATATGGACAAGTTACCAAACCCCAAAATAAATAGAAGATCGTGAGCAGCAAAGCTTCCAAACTCATAGAGGCCACTACCAATAATGTAGTGTGTCATCAAAAGTCTATAATGGCAGACCACTAACCTTATAGGCATTAATAACCATGGTGTTTGGTAAGTTCGATCACAAATATATTTTGGTATTCTCTGATGATATTCTCATTTACAACAAAACTTTGACTCAAAACATATGCAACACCTAGTCCAAGCAACCATGTCCACTAAAAAATTATATCCAAAAGAATATAAATGTAATTTATTAATACATGACTATTATCTTGGTCACATCTTCTCAACAAAAGGATTCAATGCAAGTCTAGATAATATCAAATCCATCTACCAATCCCCTAGACAATAAAAACAACTTTGTGGATTTATAGAAGGCTTGTTAAAAGTTTTCCTTTATTTTTCATTCACTCATTAATATAGCCACAAAGGGTTCTTTAAAGGGTTTGATAAGCTCAATAAACCTTTAAGAAATTGGATTAATATTTTGCATCCAATCAATCCTTGCAACTGCCAACTTCTCCCAATGTTTTTCCGTCATGCCTCAAAATATGGTCTTTATGTCCTCCTTTCTCAAGATGATAGACCCACTTCCTTTGACAACATAAAGTTAAATGTCAAGGAAATGAGGTTATTTAGTAAAGGAAAAAAATGATTTCCATTATACATGAGTGACCAAGTGGTCCCAATTCCTATTGGGAAATACACTTTTCATCCCCATTATCATCTTAGTGTAAAACTTCTCTTAGCCCAAGGTACATTAATAGAGAGACAAAAAAGAGGGTTATCAAGTTACATGCTTATGATTTCTAGATTCTTTACAAGTAGGGGAAGAGTATGTAGTTGTTGTTGCATTTCCCTAATGACATGAATCTCTATTTTTTTGTGTTATCTTATTCAACCAACTTGGATGGATGAAGAACTCTTAATGGCTATTCAAGTGATCCTAATGCTTCACAACTCGACCAAAACATCCTCACTAGAAAGAAGGGACCAATGTGGACTACCCAACAAGATCTTATCTTCTTCAAGGACCACAACTGTTTTAGGCGACAATGTTTGACTTAGAAGACATTGAACACGGTAATACACATGGGTTTTGGAAAAATCTACAACAATGTATCCCCAAAAATATACTATAAGAAAATGAAAGTAAAAATTGCCCGACTTGTAGTTGAATGTGATACCTACAAGCATAATAAGGTTAAAGGCATTTCATATATAATATTAGTGCAACTAAATTCCACCCCACATCAAAATTAGAAAGAAATCTACATGGATTTAGCATTTCCTTTCCATCATCTAAAGGTCAGGATTCCTTGTTTTTCATAGTTTATATATTGACCATGTTTATGCATTTTATTCATGTCTTCGCCAAGTATACAACTTCCAAAATTATTGATATGTTTTTCAAGAATGTTTGCATGTTGCATAGGATTCATCCTTTGAGGAAAATATGGGAACTACATTATTGTTCATTCATCTTGAACATCTTTTAAATAGTAAAAGTAAATAGTTGTAAACCCAAAAGTAGGTTAAAAACTCATGGGAAGTAAAAGAACATGGCTTCAATATGGATAGTAATCATGGAATCATGTATCTCATCCTATATACAATGAAAAATCATGACATCATTTGTCTCATCATTTCTTCACCACCTAAAGTAAATTGTCCCCAATTTCTACATTGGATGAGGAAATATTTGTGTAAAAGCAGTTTGAGAGGACCATTTGGTATTCCTTAGCATAATTCCTTTGCGACTAGCCAAGTAAGTAGTAATTTGATTCAAGCAAGTAGTGTGGATCCATGCATCATGCAAAGTGTCCTTGGCTAATGAGTGTGGATATTCTCCAATTGTGCCCTCAATGTGAGCGATGTTAAACTCCTTCTCCATGTAACAAGGCTCATATAAATTTACATTCTTGATATTGACAACTTAATAGATGCCAAGTTGAGCCAAAATATTTATGTGAAAAGCATTGGGCCCAACAAAATCAAGAATAGCGTAAAACCCACATCTTATAGGTTTTAGCTTATGATTATATTTATTGGGAAATGTTTACATAATTACCAAATTGGAAAGAATGAGGTACTTGATGGCAGTGATGGGAATTTTGAATTTTCTTTGAGTTTATTGTAACATATCCCAAAGTTTGGCATGGAGATTGGCCAAATTTTGTACAAAAGAACAATGATGTGAAATGGACCAATATACAATTTTGCATCTATTTTGGAGCTTTCTGGATGGAAATATTAGATTAATTAGCTTGCAGGGCCCATTTTAGGGGTTTGTCTCACTTTGCAGATTTGGGTTCCATAACCTTTCTATGCTTGTTTAAGCGATTAAATGATGTTTTTTTGGCATCAAAAGTTCATCACTTGTGCAATGCTCCTTGATACTATTCTACACCTAGAGTTCTTTCCAACGTTCTAAGAATCACCTCAAATTGTATCCATGTGAGGAAGTTACGCCACCCACAAGTTGACCTATCTAGTTGACCAACATGGTATTAAGTGGATTCCACTTTGACTCTCATTTTTCAGACATGTGGAGCTAGTCACACATGGAATTTCAACAACATTCTAGAAGTTCCAAAACCCTAACCCTAATTGGGAATTAAGGCATGCAAAAACCCTAAAATTAACCCTAGGAAACTATTAGGTTATGTTAAATATGAGGCCATTAGGAGAAGAAGGGGTTCCATTCTTATGCTGTTATTGTATTGTTACATAGTTGAGCAATAGAACATGAGTGGATATTAGAGAAGAACAAAGGAAATAGGAGATTCTATAGTATCGAGTATTGTCCAATAGTCATAAATAACTCTATAGAGAGTACCTTTTCCTTTATATTTGCATTCTATATAAAAGAGAAATGCATAGTCCTCATTTGTGGCTGAGTTTTCCCAGGGTAAATCTTGTGTTGATTATGCATTTATTTTTTCTAGTTTTTTTTCTTCCAGTTCCAATTATTTAGCATTTAGTGGAAATGAGCTAATAGAAAGAACTAAGTTGTAATATATGTTGTGATGAACTCTTCTAGTGTTTTGGGACACACACAGTGGGCACAAACAATAAAAAAAGAAGATAAAGATAAACATGTATTTCATTTTTTATTAACCAATTGTACACATATATATACAATGGTATGCGACCCTTGGTTTCATATTCAAAGATGTCTCATGGAATCCTCCCTACGTCTCTTCATATTCACTTCAAGTGAAGAGTAATAATACAAATTATAAAAATACAATTAACCCTAACAGATTAATTTTTCCAACAATCCTCCCTTTAATATGAAGAGGTGTACATGAGTCCAAGCAAAGAGCTGAAATATAGAGTTTTTTTTTTGCTAGGGGAATCGACAACTGGAGACTGGGATGGTGCTCTCATGACACGAGGTCTAGGGATCCAATCCTGATACCACTATAACCCTAGGTGCCCCACACACCTTGTAAGCATGGGACATGGGTAAATCTGGGTGTGATTTGAACTCATGGCCTCCACTTTACAACATGTGACTTCATAACAAGTGAAACGCCAATGAGCCACACTCGTGCGGGTGAGCTGAAATCTAGAGTTGCAAATGGTTGAAAGTGCTCTTTGAATCAAAGGCTGGCAGAGGATGCAGGTGTCTTCTACTAAATGGGTGGCTTTAGGATGACCACAAATTCTGGAACTTGGTGATAACTTTGATTCTAGCTTAGAGGTTCTATGGAACTTGGCTTTCACTCATGTTCTTGCTTATCGGTTCTCTCTAGAAATTGGCTCTAGGGCTCAATAGTTCCTTTTGGAAATGGTGGTTGAGGACCAGTAGAGATTGATGTCTAGCAGAAGAAACAAGAGGTTGTTGTATTATACTAAATGGATGGTTTTAGGATGACAATAAACCAAATCAAGCTTAGGGGAACATGAATTTGACTCTAGTTAAGTGCTTTATTTTTCCTACTCACATGTTCTTGCTCACTTATTTATGTTTGTCAGCCATTTCCCCCTATCAAGAACAAGGTGAGGAGAAGAAAATATCTCAACTGCAAGATGTGCCATTACTCAAGATCTAATTCTTCAACATGACATATATATCTTCTTGGTTATTGATGACCATTGCCAAGAAGCAATCCACCCATAGTGAATCTTCTATCTTGCAGGTTTCTTCAAAATGAAGTGTATGCCTGAAGAGTGGGTATGCTTTCCACAATGCTTACAAGGGTGAATATAAAAATACTAATATTTCATATGGCCAACTCGATCACAATGTTGGAATTTCAAACTTTGAACTGCACCATATGAAGATGAAACTTCTTTTAAGAACCCAACACTCTGGAACTGGATTGGCTTGGAGTAATAAGGAATATGAAATGTCACTTCCTTATCATATCCAAGACTAGTTATGTAATTGTTGTGTACAATATCTTCCCAAGGTCTTATGATGGGCTTGGAAAGAACAAGTTGAACATGTGTATGGAAAACATTGTCTTATTTTTCTTTTTCTTTTTAAGTGGAGCCACTAATTTGATTACGTGGTTTTGAAGTGGTGTCATTATGTGCAAGTTGCTAAAAGTAATCACAAAGAAGATTGTTCCAAACAAGAACAAGTTTAGACTGTATTTATTCTTGTAGGAGCTATGACTCATGTTGTATAAACTCAAGTGTGTATTATGAATCTTGTATACAATTTTGAATATGGTTTAGAGTTGTCTTTTTTACCATGATAGTCTTGTCAATAGAAGAGAGAGGTAGAGTGTTCAGTAACTGTACTAAACTATTGATAAATTGTTATTGAAGAGTCACTCAAATAAATAAGGGCTTCTTGTAACTCCATAAAAAAACTCAACAAACTCAAAATTAGAAAATGAAAGGGTGTCAACTTATACCAAAAATGAACCCAAGTACAATGCAATTCAACTTAGTTTCAATTTGACACTTACAAGAAAACTATTGGAAGTATTAAATATAAAATAAAACTTATAAAAAATCATTGTTTTCAAGTTACACCTTGATGCAAGATTTGAAACTGAATTGAAGAAGGAATTTTTTACCTATAAATCCTTTGGTGATGATACTTTGATGTAGTGTCTCAGCCACACAACAAATTGCCCACCAAATCATATTGTCAACCAATTGCTTCTTGCTATTAATGGGTTCTCCTCTCATAGGGGTAGTTTAACTTCTCCTCTATGCAAGGAAGGCATATTGATGGTGTTTCAACAAAGTTTGGAGAGAGCATTTAAACAACAACAAAGCCATTTTCCTCCTCCAATTTATGGACAACAACTTCCATTGGAATTATTATCAATTAATTAAATCTAATGAGCTTTCTCACAGTACAAAATGAAAGATACATAGGTTTGTAAATATACTATGGTGAAATACAATTTCTTACTGAAATGTATTTAACTATCACTACTAATTTCAACATTCAAATATGTCCTCAATGGTGATTTGGATTTCCCCATATTTTTCATATTCACAAAATACTTATGATCCTCAAGATTGAACTCAAATGAAATCAATGAATTGTACTTTCAATTGGATGATTGTAACCAGATCATTTGAGGATGTAAAATTGATTGAAAACTTCCAAGGACTCACCACTTGAAAGAATACCACATAGATGTAGCCAAATATTCAGGGAACATTGACATAGAAGTCCAAAATACTTTTCAACTTCTAGGTCATGGGTTCAAAGCATGTTAATAATGCGAGCCACTTTAAAATTATAAATATATCCTTAAATAAATATTTTATAAACATGTAATGTCACAGAACCAGATGGGAACAAATTATATGAATTTGAAAAACATATAACAATCTTACATTGATTTATAATTTTCACCATCATTTTGCATTCACATCAACATTTTGTTAAGCACATTGGAAACATTAAAGAACAAATCAAATGAAGAAATAATATTGGAACCTTATTTACGAATAATAGATGGTAGACAATACAAACTATGGATGATGTAGAATCTACCATAATACACTCAACAAAAACTTGGAAGTGATTCCAAACCAACTGATGAAGCTCAAGTCGAGACCCTACATTGATCCTCCTCCTTGTCTAGCTAGGGTGGATATGTCGTACCACCAAAACCAAACCAACAATGGAATGGTTTTTCCAAGACCTAATTGTTGGGCTAGGAAAGGGCATAAGGAAATAAAGCATAGATGAAGATCTGCATAAGGAAAAAAGAGAAGCGCAAGTGCAAGAGGAAATACAAGCGCGCGACATGGAGGAAAAAGTAGGTAAAGGAAGAATGTCACGTTCCCAACCCTCTACTCGGCAGAGAGGATGTGACTAACATATAACAACCTGGGAAATCTAAGCCCCATGAACATAACATATAAAAATTCTTTGAAATAAAACATACATAGATGGATAAATTATTAACATATAGTGGAAGCAAAATCATCCATTCAAGCATTCATAATGTTCATAGTAAATCATAAAGCAAATACAGTTGGGTAAATAAAATAAAAGGGAATACTTATCTTTGAAAGAAGCTTGTCCCGCAACCAGCTATGTCGCTGCAATGTTCCACCCAACCATAGGCCAATGTGCTCTTTATTCTCTCAGCAACACCACCACCCATGAGCTAGGCATGATTTTCCCCAAGGAATAAGGAACACTAGCAGAATCCCCCCATATCCAAGGATACAATAAAAATCAGTCAAGCCAACACAGTTGGGTTTAATAGAATTACACAGGTAGTGATTTACACATAACCAAAATTTATATCAGTCACAGCCAAGCCAACAGATGGGTTTATCAGGATACCAACCAAGCCATCCTTCCAGTTGGGTTTAACAGATTGCCAAGGAAGTGGAAAAACTGACTGCTAAGCTAGTGATCTCAATCCAGAGCTATGAACACCCACATCGGATCTAATATGACTTCTAAACACTTACACACCCAACACAAGGAAGAATCTCCTTCTCTGCTACATAGTCCCTCAGGCCATGCATTCTCTTCCAAAGAAAACCAACCCTTTAAATCGGTCTGTGAGGTGCCTTCACACACTAGGTTTATCAAGCAAGTCCAGACTCCATTTCCACTCCCCAAATCAGTTCACATGCCAAACATGGATGCATACATAGTGATATCAGTCATGGGATTATCAAAACGCACGCAAAAGCCAACTAATACACATGCACACAGTAATTTACGAATTTCTGAGCATCGCCGGTGCCAAACCTACTGCTGCAAAATACCAAAATGAAAACGTTGCTGGTCTTTCAAATCAAAGACACAAAATTGCATTCAAGGCATTCCTGATTAGGAAAACAACTAGCATACTAGAGAAAACATGAAAGGGAAAGACTCATCACAGGAAAAAAAAAACGTGAAGGGTCCAGACTCAGAGCCGAGTGGTTTTGCTTGGAAAATCATGAAAGGAAAACTTAGAACGTTTTTCCTTGCTGCCCTCTGCGTGAATGCCAATTAACCCTCCCAATAATGTTACACACAGTCCAAAATGTGAGGGGAAGGTGAAACATCCCTGCGTGAGGGAAAAGTAGTCGTTTTGGTGTTTTCTTGCCCAAGAAAATTTAATAACGTTTTTGCAAAAATGGTGCTTTGCCCATTTTGAATTTCTTCCCACTCTTCCAATTCCCCCCCTTTATCCTTAGGAAAAATCATACCCCCATCTCATTTGGTTGCGTTGACATAGATGGTTGTAGGCTTTTAATTAAAATTGCAAATTTAACATGATGTCCATCTTTTTAATGTTGAGCTAGAATAAAATACCACCGGCCCAACCTTAATTGCCGAAACATAAACACTAAATCAATGGTGGGTATTTTTTCTAGCTCCACATCATGATTATTTACATCATTTTATTTAAATGCAAACGGGTTCAAAACCGGGGTGTTACATTCCCCTCCCCCTTCAAGAGGATTATCCTCAGTGCTTTACATTCCCCCCCCCTGAACAAAAATACTTGCTGGTACTGCCCTCAATAATCCACAGATTCAAACAAAAATAGATGTGCCAATCACATGACATCCTCCAGCTCCCATGTAGATTCTTTAGGACTGTAGTGCTCCCATTGCACCTTCACCTGTCCTATTGCTCGGTTCTGGAGCATTGTGACCTTCTTGGAAAGGATGCACATAGGCTCGATTTGGAACTCTCCCTTTGGTTCCACCTGTATCACATCCCAATTTATTACATGGTTAGGATCATGTACATATTTATTAAGCAAAGAAACATGAAAAACATCATGAGCTCTAGTGCTAGCAGGAAATGCAAGTCTATATGCAGCTGCCCCTATTATTTCAAGCACTTAAAACGATCCACAATATCTAGGTGAAAACTTGGCACAAATTCCAAGCTTCAAGGAACTCTTCTTTTCCCTCAATATGAGGTAAATATGATCTCCAACACTGAACTCTCTGTTCACCCTATGCTTATCTGCATAGATTTTCTATCTATCTTGGGCTACTTTCAAATTTTTCCTGATATTTAAAACCTCCTGCTCCATCTCCTTGAGCAATTCTGGACCAAGCACAACCCTGTTCACTGGATTATCCCAAGTCATTGGTTTCCTACACCTTCTACCATACAAAGCTTCATATGGACTCATCCCCAAGGACGCTTGCTATCCATTGTTATAAGCAAACTCTACCAGGTGTAAATAGTCTTCCCACTTGGATGGTTTGTCCATCGCATACATGCGAAGCATGTCTTCCAGCACTTGGCTAACTCTCTTTGTTTGTCCATTGGTTTGAGGATGGTAGGCAGTGCTAAAATTCAACTTGTACCCAAATATGAAAACAACCCCTTCCAAAAATTGGAAGTGAACTTGACATCTATGTCAGAGACTATTGCCTTAGGAAATCCATACAGTTTGAAAATATCCTTCATGAATATCTTTGCAATGTCATCAATCTTATGCGTAAAATTAAATGGTATAAAATGTGCTTCCTTTGCCAACTTGTCCACCATAACCATGATGGAATCATGTTGTCTCCAAGTCATTGGAAATACTGTAATAAAATACCTGGAAATAACTTCCCATTTCCATTTTGGAATTGGCAAAGGATGCAAAAAACCTACTGGGTGTTGATGCTTAGCCTTCACATGTTGACATTTCATGCACCTTGAAATATATTCAGCCATGTCCTTTTTCATTCTTGGCCAAAAATACTGCTTTCTAGCTGTAGCAATCGTCTTCTGATATCTTGGGTGACCATAATATGGAGCTTGATGGATCTCATCCACAACAACCCTCCTCAAATAGGCTACATTTGGAATATAAATTCTATTCTTATAGGTAAGAAGTCCATATTCTTCCAATTTATATCCCTCATACTTATTTTCAAGGCTTTGTTGCTGCAACTTGTCCTTGACTCCTGCATACAATTCATCTTCAACAACATGATTAGAAATATGTTGCCTCAAATCTGATTGGAAAATACTAATGGATGCCACATGCATTTCATGCACCTTCCTGCTGAGTGCATCAACTACCTTATTCTCTTTTCCTTTTATGTGCTTAATTTCAAAATAAAATTCACATAAAAAATCCAACCTTCTCGCTTTCCTAGCGTTCAGAGTAGGTTGATCAAACAAATACTTCAGACCACAATGGTTTGTCCTTAGCTCAAATCTTCTGCTCATCAAGTAATGCCTCCACATCCTGAGAGCATGTACTATGGCTGCAAGCTCTAGATCATGAGTGGCATAGTTCTTTTCATGCTCCTTCAGCTTCCTGGATTCATAACATATCACGTGGTTGTCTTGCATAAGGAATCCTCTAAGCCCTTGGCCACATGCATCTTTACACACCACAAAATCCTTCTCTGGGTTTACAACTTTTAATACCAGTGCATCAGTGAGAAGATACTTTAACCACTGGAAACTTTATTCGCACTTCAAGGTCCATTCAAATTTTATCCCCTTCCTTTGCAAAGAAGTGATAGCATGTGCAACCTTGGAGAATCCTTCAATGAATCTTTGATAGTATCCTGCAAGCTCCATAAAAGATCTTAACTCTGTCACATTCTTTGGAGTAGGCCAATTCTTAATGGCTTCAATCTTGTCAGGGTCCATAGATATACCCTCTTCTGAAATAATGCGACCCAAGTACTAAATTCTATCCTTATAGAAGTCACACTTGCTCAACTTTGCATACAGCTGATGTTCTTTGAGCAATTACAATGTTAGTCTCAAATGTTCTTCATGCTCTTCTTCATTCTTAGAATAAACAAGAATGTCATCAAGGAAAACAAGAACAAATTTGTCCAAATACCTGCTGAGGACACTATTCATAAGGCACATAAATGTTGCTAATGCATTTGTGAGACCAAATGGTACCACTACAAACTCATAATGTCCATAGCTTGTTCTGAAGGTTGTCTTATGAATGTATTCATCTTTGATTCTCACCTGATGGTAACCAGACCTCAAGTCAATCTTGGAAAATACCTTTGCTCCTTTCATTTCATCAAAGAGGTCATCAATTCTTAGCAAGGGATATTTGTTCTTCACTGTGACTTTACTCAGCTACCTGTAATCAATACACAATATGAGTGTACCATATTTCTTCTTTATGAACCGAACTGGTGCTCCCCAAGGAGACACACTCGGCCTGATATACTTTTTCTCCAACAATTCTTGCAGTTGCATCTTCAACTCTAACATTTCTGGTGTACTCATTCTGTAGGGTGCCCTTGACACTGGTGCTGATCCTGGCATAAGTTCAATTGTGAAATCTATGTCCCTCTTTGGAGGAATTCCTAGAACCTCATCAGGAAACAAATCCTTGAATTCCTGCAACACACGAAAGTCCTTCAACCTAGGAGTTTCATTCTCTGCTGCCTCCTCAATATGGGCTGCATACAACTGACAACCCTTTCTACAAAACTTCGTTAATTACATTTCTGAAATATGCCTTAGCGAGATTACCTTCGGAATGCATCTTACAACTACTGGGTTCCCTTCTTCATCCAAGAATTCAAAATTCTTGTTATAACAATCAAGCTTCACTCTATGAGATTCTAACCAGTCCATTCCAATGAGAACATCATAGGAACCATGTGGTAGAACATTCAGATCTACACAAGTGACCAATCCATTCATTACCAATGGAAATTTCTCCACCACTTCATTAACTTTTCTCTTAGTTCCAGTGGCTAGCTGAACTAACCATGACTTGCTATGCCTTACTTTCTTAAGAGTACAAACCTCCACTACTCTAGGAGAAATATAACTGTGAGTAGAACCAGGGTTAATCAAAATAGAAATAGATTTCTCAACAATCTTACCTGTAACTTCAACCACTGTTGACTGGTGATATGCTTGGAGGTCTTCCAGTGGTGCATGAATTCTAGGTATAACCCTTGCTACTTGTCCCACTGTTTCTACCTCTTGAATATTGTATGCTGGCCTTGCATTCTAATTCTCAAGTGGAAAATACTTGCGCATGTGGGGTCCTCCACATTTCCAACATTGGAGTGGTGCTCTGTTCTGTTGTGGATTTCTTGGCTCTTCTCCCACCACTCTAGCTAGTTGGTTCTCGGCTTGGGATGGCTGCTTCTGCTGATTCTTGAAGTTAGAATGTTTGAAACATTTCTTCCCTTGATTTGAATTCTCTTTCATCTTATTCTTCAATGTCTTCTGGTAGTCTGGTTTGTTGTTGCTTTGCTCGTATTGATACTTAGATTTTCTTATTGCTTCTTCTAGAGTTCTAGGTTCATAGAACTCAATTCGGTCTTTGTAGGACTAAGGTAGTCCACTCAGAAAGCGCTGTATTTTTACCTTCTCATATTTAATATACCTGAAATACCTCAGCAATTCTAAGAACTTGTTTGCATATTCCTCCATGGTCTACTGTCCCAATCTCATCTCATGGAATTCTTTGATCTTGTAATCATAGTACCTGTCAAAGAGGTACTTCTGCTTGAAATACTTCTGGAATTGCTTCCACATAATCTTCCTTTCATTGATGTTCTTTACTTGCCTGGAATGATCCCACCATATGGATGCTCTTCTGGTCAAATTGAAATGGCTACTCGAACTTTCATATTTCCAGAATAATCTTGGACTTGGAAATATTTTCTTATTCCCAGAAGCCAAGCCTCAGCTTCTTGACCAGTATTTACCTCTCCATTGAAGGTAGGCGGATTTTCCTTCCTGAATTCATCTCGTGAGTCGTTCTCGTAGTGACTCTTTCTCTGATTCTCTTGAGAAGAAGAACTTGAATCGCCAGTGGATCCTTCAGAGTTAGATGTCCCACTAGGAGATCTCTTTCTTATTCTAGAAGTTCTCTTACTACCTTCTGGTCTTTCTGTCTAGTCCCCAGAGTTCATCCGCCTCTGGATGTATGTCAAACTTTACAACATGGTTGCATTCAGCTGATTCTACTTCTCCTGAGCCTTAACTAGGATTTCATTATCTTTCTTGTAACTTTTCATCTACACCATTAGGCTTCTCATGGTGGTTGCAAAATCTGGGGGAGTCTCTTGCAATATTCTCCCATTAGAATTTGTCTCGGCATTTTCAACTTGGAAATTCCCCCCCATAGCATCTTCCTCGTACTCATTGGGGTTCTTTGCATCATCATGCATGTTGTTGGTTCTCATGGCTGGACCACAACTCACTTTACCCAACTACACTATCTGGAATGCTGCCTTTGAAGGTGACTATGATTCTGCAAAATGTGTTAATAAACACAATTGTTAGCTACATAACATTCACATGAATCATACATTACTTACCTTCACATGGAAAAATCATACATTGACAAGTTTTCCCAAAACACATAATTTTCTTACACAAAGAATGATTGTCTCAAGGGGATGACGGGGGTCAAGGGGGTCGAGGGTAGCACCCTTGTTTTTTTTGGTAAATATTCCAATTTCATGCAATTTGGCACATAACCACGCTACCATTTTCCCATTTTTCTGACCTTGCATTCTCACTGAAAAACCTGCTAAAAATCCATGTTTCGGTGGAAATCTCATTTTCCTTCCGATGTCTCCTTCTGCTACGTCGAAAATATTTTCGAATCTCACCCACCGTAGCGGTACCATCTTCATATTCCATCTACCATTGCGGCTCCGTATTCATCTTTCATCTGCCATTTCGCATCGGCTCGATCTTCATCTTTTCACCGCTGCACATCGCTTCTATCTTCAACTTTCTACTATCGCACATCGGCTCGATATTCAAATTTATTTCGTCGCTGCGTCGACGCTATCTTCCTTTCTCCACTACCGATGTGGCTCAAACTTCTTTTCTCTATTGCCACCAAGCCAACACTTAGATGCATTTTCTTTCTTCCTTCGTCTTTTCTTTAGCGACGAAAATCTCAGCTTCCACCCGCCGTTGCGGCTTGAGTCCCGGTTTCCACCAACCATTGTGGCTTAGGTCTTGGTTTCCACCCACCAAATCAGCTCAAACATCCTCTTTCCACCGCTGATGCAGCTCCAACTCCTTTTTTCCTCCGCCGCTGCGGCTCAAAGTTCCTTTTCCTTGCGCCACTTCGTCTCGAATCTTGTCTTCCACCCACCGTGCATTGACTCTTCTCAGCTGACATGTGTCGGCTTGACCTTGGAAAATTGAGCTGACACAGACTTTAAAACTTAGAAAAACAAAATTTCCTTCTTGTTGGCTCCATATTGCCAACACGGCCGCCGTGTCAGCTCCCTCTTGGAAACCCAGCTGCCACTGCAGCTCATCTTTAATCATCACAATCGACAAGCAAGATTTCTCTTCCAACGCTTAGACAAATTTCTACTGTGGATGCTTTCATCTAGACACATAAGTTGATTCTTCATGGCTCATTGAGGCCCAAAGCTGCAACCAGTGCTCTGATACCACACTGTCACGTCCCCAACCCTATACTCGACGGAGAGGACGTGACTAACATCTAACAACCTAGGAAATCTAAGCCCCATGAACATAACATATAAAAATTCTTTGAAATAAAGCATACATAGATGGATAAATTATTAACATATAGCAGAAGCAAAATCATCCATTCAAGCATTCAAAATGTTCATAGTAAATCATAAAGAAAATACAGTTGGGTAAATAAAATACAAGGGAATACTTATCTTTGAAAGAAGCTTGTCTCGCAACTAGCTATGTCGCTGCAACGTTCCACCCAACCATAGGCCAGTGTGCTCTTTAATCTCTTAGAAACACCTCCACCCCCAAGCTAGGCATGATTTTCCCCAAGGAATAAGGAACAGTAGCAGACTCCCCCCCATAGCCAAGGATAAAATAAAACTCAGTCAAGCCAACACAGTTGGGTTTAACAGACTTACACAAGCAATGATTTACACATAGCCAAAATTTATATCAGTCACAACCAAGCCAACATATGTGTTTATCAGGATACTAGTCAAGCCATCCTTCCAATTGGGTTTAACAGATTGCCAAGGAAGTGGAAAAACTTACTGCTAAGATAGTGAGCTCAATCCAAAGCTATAAACATCCACATCGGATCTAATCTAACTTCTAAACACTTACACACCCAACACAAGGAAGCATCCCTTTCTCTGCTAGATCATCCCTCAAGCCGTGCATTCCCTTCCAGTGCTATTCAGGGTATGCAAAGAAGAAAACCAACCCTCTAGATCGGTTTGTGAGGTGCCTTCACACACTAGGTTTATCAAGCAATTCTAGACTCCATTTCCACTCGCCGAATCAGTTCAGATGCCAAACGTGGATGAACACATAGTGATCTTAGTCCTAGGATTATCAAAACATAAGCAGAAGCCAACTAATACACATGCAAACAGTAATTTATGAATTTCTGAGCATCGCCGGTGCCAGACCGGCTGCTGCAAAATACCAAAATGAAAATGTTGCTGGTCTTTCAAATCAAATACACAAAATCAGATTCAGGGAATTCCTGATTAGGAAAACGACTAGAAGACTGGAGAAAACATGAAAGGGAAAGACTCAGCACAGGAAAAACAAAAACGTGAAAGGAAACTACTCCACACAGGAAAAAAAAACCGTGAAGCGTCCAGACTCAGAGCCGAGTGGTTTTGCTTGGAAAATCATGAAAAGAAAAATCATAATGTTTTTCCTTGTCACCCTTTGCATGAATGTCGATTAATATATCTTGGGTCATACTGCGCCTACCTCGTAGGTGCTTCCATCTGATATTGCTCCGTCAGGCCGATGTCTTTGGGTGTTTTGTTGGTTTCATGGGTCTGTTGAACCTAGGTCATGAGAGTGGGGAAAAGTAGGCCAACACTAATGAAAACTCTAGGATAACCCCTATATGGTCACAATAAATGAATCTCAAATCAAGATGCCCTTAATGGATGAGTTACTCTCCTTTTATATTCTTTGTGAGCCCAATAACGTGGAAAATACCATGGGTCACTGAAAACCATCCAATGAAATATCACCTTTTTAATTAAATGACATGTTAATATTATAACAATTTTGGTCCTAAGTGTCATCCAAAAAACCACTAGAATGATTATTTGAAAAGGGACATCACTGTCATCCCTTCCCGATATTTCTTGTCCTCAAGAAATTCCTCCACAACCCGTCGCTCCTCTGAATGAAACTGAAAAAGGTACCAGGGTCCCAAAACAACTAAGAAGAGGTGAAGCATCCTCTACTCAGTAGATCATTTAACAAGGTACTGTAATAGGATCTCACCTCTATGTCACCTACTAAAATCCTCATATCTCAAACAAATACCGCCATGTTGATGATGCACCACTCTGATGATAACTATATGGGAATCATGCCCCATTTGCATCCTCCTCTCCTATAATTCCAAGTTACAATAATTGCAAGAGTTATCTCAAATCAACATATAAATGGTAAGACAACCAAGGTCCCACACTAGACTGTAATATATGACATATCCTCCACCCCTAGCGTTTCTTCCAAGAACTAACACAACTAGCCCCTGATGAGCCAAGAAATCATAAGTTGCACAAACTTAGACAAATTCTCAATTGTGGGTAACATCAAATCAATGGTATGCTCAATGAATCTATTAGGAGGTCTCCCTATAGGAAACACCCCTAAGCTCTGTCATACACTATCATGTATCCATGTACACTCATGTATACTATTGCATACAATAGTGACCTCTAGTGCCAACTGGTATCCTGTATTCTCTACTACATTCGACACTCTACTGATGTAAGGTGAATTTGGATCCCTGTGTGACTCCAAATCTATCATACACCTATCCACAAAATCCATGGATGCATACACACCCATGTTGGTTGGTTCACAGGGAATGCACTTAGCTAACTTTTCTTTATCCTTCAGTGGCTCCTCCAACCAAAGTGGTCCAAGATATCCATACTGCAAAACAAGTGCATGGGCACAACTCTCTGTGTCCAAACTCTCCTCAAGTACCTGTAACTCTATATGATCCTTAGGAAAAATCAACATGAGATAATCCTCCCTTATGGTATCAAAGTGCGATGGATTTCCCCTGAACGTTTCACCCTCCTCTAAGATAAGTATCACATCCTCACCACTATCCATATTGTAAGGAAGTACTCTATATAATGCACCTTACATCTTCTGTTTCACCTATGGCCTGACTCCCACGGTCCTTTGCAGTCATAGCACATGTAAGATTCATACCACTATAGATTTTTGATGGTGTAAAATTCCTTGAATTATGTGGCTACGCAAAATGCCTCACTATGTGTCATGTACTCCCTTATGAAATTTGTAATGTCCTCTTCTTTATCTCTTGCTTCATTATCCTATACATTGTTTTGACTATTCACCATATCCCAAATTGATTTGATTTGGACCAATGATAAAATAAAATTGTTTGTTTTATGTCCAAAACTTAGTGATCCGTCCCTTATTGTTGTAAGTTATATTAACCACCAACTCCCAATTGATTGTGACTACCTTCTAAGTGGCAGATTTGGTAAAAAACTTAGTATGCACGGGTTGTAGCATACTAGGATGTTCGCTAATTTTTCCCACTATTATGGTTATTGGTTTTGTTCAATGCTTCCAATTAGATACCCACAGCTTGAACCTCAACCTGAACCACTATCTAGCTATTGCATTGCTAAATGTCTATTGTTTATTTTCAAGGTTTACTTGGTATCATTTAGTGGTAGCATTTGTTATATACCATTCACATCAATTAAGGGAACATAAACAACAACATCGTAAAATACTGAAAGAACTTACTCATCACTAATAAAGTATTGATATTTATAACAAGAAGGCACAAATACATGGCCAAGAATGTTCATTAGCAATTATGAAACATGGAACTTCCTCAACTATTGAAATCCTTGTTGTAGCAGTCACCCAACATTATAATATCAATGTACACATTGAATATGTTTGCCCAAATTGACATAAAGACGCCCCAACACTGTGTTTACAAGCATATATTGGTAGATTGCATGATGTTTTTTAGATATGGAATGTTGGTGTAGATGCCACTGTTAATTTTTTTATTATCTTAATTGTGGAATTAAAATATTACTTGAAAACAATGAATAATCAAAAGCATAAACATTCACAGATGACACATAATTTACCTTTGGGAAACCCTCTATAATTTGAGGTACAAAACCTTAGGAAAATATTCCTTAGTATATGGATAGGTAGCAGAAAATGTCTTTACAATGAGTAGATTACATGAAGAACCCTTGGTGAAATATTATAGAGAAATACCAAGCACCCCTGGTGCAATATCAAAGCAAGATAGAAGATATATTAAGAGAAGAACCCAACAGTATATCCATAACAAAACCAATTTGTTGTTTTTGGTCACATGCACAAAATAAAAATTCCTTCAAGAGAGAATTCACTCTTCACATTGATCTCATCAAATCCTTTATAACAAGTGTGCAATCCTTCTGATTCTTGGATTATATCTTAATCTTCTGAATTCAGGATGAAATTACCATTCAACTAAATGCTATACCACTTAGTTAGGTTGCTAACTCAAGTGTCGTAACTCAAGTGTCATAACTCAAGTGTCATATTTAGTCTAACTCAAGTGTCATAACTCAATTGTCATAACTCAAGTGTCGTCTTTTAGTTTAACTCAAGTGTCATGATGCAAACACTTAGTTAATTAGATCTTTGTTGTTAACACTCGGTTAACTCTTTTAAATGAAGGCTTTTTTGTTAACACCACGGAAGTGAACAATTCAGGTTCTCTCTTATTTAACTAAAGTCTTTCTTGTTAACATCATTGAAGTGAACAATTCAAGTTATCTCTTATTTAACTCAAGTATTTATTGTTAACATTGTTGAAGTGAACCATTCGAGTTCTCTCTTATCTTATCACATCTTATCTTTATCTCTTGTTTTATCTGCACGATCGAATTTCGCTAACTTTAATTTATTTATCATATCAAGTATTTTAAGGAGATTTTTCCAATGATAAGATCATCTCATTCTACTATCATTCCAAGTGGTCATATGCTAATGTAATTCACTCTATATGTGGCCAACCTCTAGAGGATACTTATTATCTTATCCATCTCTAAGACCATGGTTGGTAGTACGTCACACACAATTCATACTTCAACTTGCAAAGCATTACCTCAACACATGAGGATATGTCTTGACACACAAGACCTTAGTCTTGACAAACAAGACTATACAACACCATCACTTTGACATACAAAACACTTTGCTCAACACATGAGGCTTAAACTTTACACATAAGGATTAGTCATTCTTGAGTCCAACTCAAGATTCTAATCCAATTTTCTTGAGTCCAACTCAGGATCCCTAAGACACTACCTCAACACACGGGGTTGAATCCTAGAGCACACGATTGGATTAGCTAATTTATCATGATGTTGTAACTTTAACAACCACTTTGGTCAGGTTTGATTCAGTATTATGCATATAGTTGTGAATGAAAACCAATGCTTAGTTGAAGGAGCAATGAGAATTTTCCTTAACAATGAAACTGGTATTCTATCTCCTGCCATGACTTTCCCAAACTTAGGGCACCAAAGGACTGTTGTAAGAATACGACCTTCCATTTTGAATTGTTGCTACTGGAACTCACAGTCTCACTCACCAGACCACAAAAATGCAATTTATTATTGTTGTAACTTCCCTTTATTAGCACCATGACTTTTAGGAATAAGTGTGCCCTCCACAACAGAAAATCTCTTCCTCTAACAACTTAGAAATACAAAGATAATGGCACCCAGTGGTATGCTCCCCTTCAACTTTGAGTATGACCTCTTTCTTGGGAAGAGACTGTGCCCTCCATCAAACTGCTCCGAAATCAACCTCGAGAGATAAGGGCTTCAATTAATAATTGGAATTTAATTAACAGTTTTAGTCCAAGCCAATTTGGGGTTCCATATCTTGCTTAGGTTGATTGGAGGCTAAATATTTCTTGAGGAGACCAAATCATAGTCTTGTAATGTTGTTTGTTCAAAAATGTTGACTGAACTATTCCCACGTAAATTTTCACAAATTTTAGTTTGACTTCTGTATTGTATGAATCGTTTCCTTCATCATAAACTTCACTAACTATTTATTTGGACTGCTATAGGATGTCTGTTTAACACAAAATACCAATATTGTATGCTATCAACTGGTACACTTGGTTGAGAACTTCCAACTCAAATCTAAATATTTGTATCTATGGGTCAAATGGTGTTTATTTTGATAAAACAAAGACTTGGTGCAATGACATTATGGAACATATTAATTTATGGAAATTATATTCAACATGTCATAACCAACGAAATTCCATTTATAAATATCTATTTGAATATTGAATATAAAGTAAATGTTATCAGCAGTTTATAGTCATGAACCAATTCCGAGTTTAACTATTTAGCTAACCTTTAGCTTTCAGTTAGGACTGAGATTCTTCCTTATCAAATGCATAGAATTACAGAGTCACGTTGGAATTGGATTTCAAAACTCCAAGCAACGTGATAGTCAATAAATGAAAAAAAACACTCCATAGTCCCTCAAACGTAGATATCAATTCAATAATAGATTGTAACAGGTGTTATCTTTCCCAATAGATCAACGAGTGGATTGACAAAGGTTCAATGTTATGCAGTGTTCAGAAAATAGAGAGAGAGATGATACCACTATTTTATGCAAGGAAAATGCTCTCAACCACAGAGAAAACCCTCTCAAATCAAACCACGAATTTCTAGAAGTAGCGCCCTCCACATTGGATGAGGAAAGTTTTGTGTAAACGCGGTTTCATAGGACCATTTGGTATTCCTTAGCATAATTCCTTTGCGAATATCCAAGCAAGTAGAAATTTGATTCAAGCAGGCAGTGTATACATCATGCAAAGTGTGCTTGGCTAATGAGTGTGGAGACTCTCCAATTATGGCCTCAAGGTGAGTGATGGAAAACTCCTTCTCCAAGTAACAAGGCTCATATAAATTTCCATGCTTGACATTGACAACTTAATGGATGCCAGGTTGAGCCAAAAGATTTAGGTGAAAGCATTGGGCACAACAACATGGAGAATAGTGTAAAACCCACATCTTATAGTTTTTATCTTATGATGATATTTATTGGGAAATATTTACATAATTTACCAACTTGGAAAGAATGAGGTACTTGATGGCAGTAATGGGAATTTTCAATTTTCTTTGAGTTTGTTGTAATATATCCCAAAGTTTGGCATGAAGATTGGCCAACTTTTGTACAAAAGAATAATGATCTAAAATGGATCAATATATATTTTGTCAACTCTTTTGGAGCTTTTTGGATGGAAATATTGGATGAAATGGCTTGCAGGGCCCATTTTAGGGGTCAGTCTCACTTTCCAGATTCGGGGTCCATAACCTTTTGAGGCTTACTTAAGGAATTAAATGATGTTTTTTTGGCATCAAAATTTCATCACTCGTGTAATTCCACTTCATACTATTCTACAATCAGAGTCCTTTCCAACATTCTAAGATTCACCTCAAATGGAATCCATTTGAGGAAGTTATGCCTTCCACAAGTTGACCTATCTAGTTGAACACCCTAGTATCAAGCGAATTCCACTTCGAATCTTGTTTCTCGAACATGTGTGTTAAATTCAATGAAGCATAGGATCATCATCCTGCATGAATTGAAATGAGAAGAGAAAGTTGCAGAATAGAGAAGAATTCAACAAAGACTGATCAATTACTCATGGAAAATTGTACACACATAGAGACAAAATTGGAATAATATGATTATATTCATGAATCAATAATTAATATGTAATACAATGATTATACATATAGGAGAATTCGAATGCCTAAGATAATATTTGAATGTACCAACTCGTACTGACTCTGAAGCTAACTCAGTGTTGGAAAATCAACACTGGATAAATAACTTAGTTGACAATCAATTAACTAATGAGGGTAGGTGAACAAAAGTACCCACACTCCCTTCAATCATGAAAAATTGCGCTAGGGTAACTGATTGTGATGTAACTGATGGTAACTAGAGCATAACTGAACATAATTGAATACCTACCAAGGTCAACTAAAGGAGACTGCTGGTGGCACTCAGAGTGGGTTCCTAAATTATAGGGATTGGTACCCGAGGATAAATAGGGCACATAGAGTACATATTTTAACTTGATTGAACCCTTTACTTCAGATCAAATTTGAGTGTCATCACCTATGTGAATACTCGGACCATCAATAAGTTGTAATGAAGATAATGATTCTCTAGATGCAACTATATGATTGGAGGCTCTTGAATCAATGAGGAAGGCATCTCATTTTGAACAACTAGCCTTCAATGCATGGCATCTCTCATCATGATATTCAATATTTTCTCCATAGTCAATCTTCCTTGTGCCTTCAAGGGATGCAATGTTGTGCTTCTCAAGGAGTTTTTCCATCTGATCAATGGTCTTCTTCATACAATAATATTTTGTATGGTTTCCTTTCTTACAGCTAGAGCACTTTCCCTTGTCAAACCTTTGATTTTTGTCCTTCCTAGATCTTGAGGCATAATCTGATGTATCAAAATCATCTTTAGGTTCAAATTCAATGTTTCTTTTCTCTTTACCTTTCTGTTTCCTTATTTCTTGTGCATTCCTTGTCGTTCCAGCTAAGAGAGCTTGATTTGGAGAGGCTCTGAGAGATCCCATCTGTATCAACTTTTCTTGTTCTTGTATTAAGAAATCTGTGAAGGCATCAAGAGATGGCACTCACAAATTAGGGGTAGTCAGTCTCCTAGAGTGAAAGGTAGATACAAACACTAAAAATTATGATACCATGCAAGGTTTGTCATTAAACCACTACCTACATATGTTGATGAAAATTTGAAACCAAGCACAAGGGCCTATCATCAAGAGTGGCGGTTAGTCCACATTTTTATATTCCCAAAGGTGCGGCAGTTATACCATGCGGTTGTACCGATACTCCAACACCCCCCTTCCTGCATAGCTCGAGGGAATTGAACCTAAGACCTCAGCTTTGATACCATGTTAAATATAATGAAGCATAGGATCATCAACTTGCATGGATTCAAATGAGAAGAGAAGGTTGTAGAAGATAGATAATAATTTAGCATAGACTAATCAATTACTCATGGAAATTTGTACACACTTAGAGACAAAATTGGAATGATATGATTATATTCATGAATTAGTAATTAATATGTAATATAATGGCTATACATATAGGATAATTTTAATTCATAATATAGGATTCGAATATACCAACTCGAACTAAATTTGGAGATAGCTCAATGTGGGAAAATCACCACTGGAGCTTACTAATGTAGCTCTGGATAACTAACTTAGTCTACAATTAATTAAGTGATGAGGGTAGGTGAACAAAGGCACCCACACTCCCTTCAATCATGCAAAATGGCACTAGGATAACTGATTGTGATCTAATTGATGGTAACTGGGGCATAACTAAACATAACTGAATACCTACCAAGGTCAACTGAATTAGACTGTTGGTGGCACTCAGAGTGGGTTCCTAAATTATAGGGATTGGTCCTTGGGGCACATAAACTCATGTAATTAGGTGCAATAAGTGGAAAATGTCCCCTAGGTGTGTCCCCCATGCACTAGTGGAGTGATGAAGACCTCCTAAGCTAGGAAAATAGACAATTAGAATATGTGGTCAAAGTGAGGATTAATAATAATCCCAAGAATGTGGAACTAGTCACATGTGGAATTTCAAAAAAATTCTAGAAGGTCCAAAACCCTAACCCTAATTGGGAATTGAGGCATGAAAAAACCCTAAAATTAATCCTAGACAACTATTAGGCTATGTTAAATACCAAGCCATTAGGAAAAGAAGGGGTTCCATTCTTATGATGTTATTGTACTGTTACATAGTTTAGCAATATAACATGAGTGGATATTAGAGAAGAACAAAGGAAGTAGGATATCCTATAGTATCCATTCTAGCTACACAATCATAAATAGATCTATAGAGAGTACATTTTCCTTTGTATTTGCATTCTATATAAAAGAGAAAGGCACAATCCTCATTTATGGCTGATTTTTTCCCCATAGTGGGTTTTCCCAAGGTAAATCTTGTGTTGATTATCTGGGATGTGTATTTATTTTCTCTACTTATTTTTCTTCTAGTTCCAATTATTTAGAATTTAGTGGAAATGAGATAATAGAAAGAAATAAGTTTTAATATATGATGTGATGAACTCTTTCAGTGTGTTGGGACACACATAGTAGATACAAACAGTAAAAAACATAAATAAAGAAAACCATGTATTTCATTTTTTATTAACCAACTATACTCATATATATACAATGGTATGTGACTCTTGGTTTCATATTCCAAGGTGTCTCTTGGACCCCTCCCTACGTCTCTTCATATTCACCTCAAGTGAAGAGTAATAATACAAATTATAAAAATAAAATTAACCCTAATGGATTAATGTTTCCAATAATCATCCCTTTAATACAAAGAGGTGTATGTGATTCCAAGCAAAGAGATAAAATCTAGAGTTACAAATGGATGAAAGTGCTCTCTAAATCAGAGGCTAGTAGAAGTCGACGTCTTCTACTAAATGGGTTGCTTTAGGATGACCACAAATTCTAGAACTTGGCGATAACTTTGATTGTAACTTAGTGGTTCTCTAGAACTTGGATCTGAATGATTTCTTGCTTAGTATCTCTCTCTAGAACTTGGTTCTAGGTATCAACAATTCCTTATGGAAATGGTGGTTTGAGGACTGCCATAGATTGATGTCTAGCAGAAGAAACAAGAGGTTGTTGTTTTCTAATAAATGGGTGGTTTTAGGCTGACCACAAACCAAATCAAGATTAGGGGAACATGGATTTTACTCTAGTTAAGTGCTTTCGTTTTCATGCTCACTTCTTCTTTCTCTCTTTTAGTGACTATCAATCATTTCCTTCTATCAATAAAGAAATGAGGAGAAGAAAATATATCAATTGAAATATGTGTCATTACTCCAGAATGAATGCTTCAACATGACATATATATCTTCTTGGTTACTGGTGACCATTTCCAAGAAGCGTTCCAACCATAGTGAATCTTCTCTCTTGCAAGTTTCTTCAAAATGAAGCATCTACCTGAAGAGTGGGTATGCTTTCCACATTGTTTACAAGGGTGAAGATAAAAACACTAATATTTCATATGGCTAAGTCGATAATAATGTTGGAATTTTAAACTATGATATGCAGTAGATAAATATGAACTTTCTTTTAATAACCCAACACTCTGAAATTGGATTTCCTTGGAGTAATAAAGAATGTGAAATGTCACTTCCTTATCATATCCAAGACTAGTTATGTACTTGTTGTGTATAATATATTCCTAAGGTCTTATGATGGGATTGGAAAGAACCAGTTGAACATGTGTATGGAAAAAAATGTATTTTCATTTTTCTTTTTAAGTTGTAATGTACCTACTTGGGATTTTGGAGAAAATTACAAATTGGGAAAAATCGAGCTTAACTAGTATTGACTCTAGGAGTTCCAAATGGAACCAAATGGTACCAAATTTGAAATGGAATTATATGATGAGTATTAATATCTATAAATATATTCTCTTATCACTTTACAACTAAATTTATACCTCTACAACTTCATTTTGGGCTAGTGACAAAAAGGAAAAAAATGACTGGGAAATTGTGATGAAATCCCCCCTAGGGTGTAGGCCAAAAGGGATTCCCAACTCATGTAAAACCATCCCAAATTTATAAAAATACTATGGGAAATGATATGATGCCTCATTTACTATAATTACACATGTTTATTAGTTCTACAAACTGGTTATAGTGTTACACATTCATTTGATAACTTTCAGTGAAATTGCTTATGGCGAAATTGCATAACTAGCTCGATTTTGACATATAAAAGGAAGAGTTAAAGGTTCAGATCAGGATGTGACATATAGATACTATATAAATAATAAAAATTTATGCCCCAAAATTAATAAACAGCATAGAAATACCTTCATGCAAGTCTTGTATACAAATCATTTAGTATGGGAGTCAAATACATGAAAACTAGTGACTTAGTAGCATGAAATCGCAAGAGTTTCGCATATGGGTTTCTTGGATTTTGACCCACAGATAATAGGGAAATGAAATTTCATAAGAATACATCATATATGGCTATAAAAAATCATAAAAATCATATTATATCCCTCATACAAATCTGATATAAAACTACTTTAGGATTGAAGCCAAAATCCATCAAAACTAGTGATACAATGGCATGCGAATGCAAGCTTTTCACACAGGATTTTCTTGGATTTAGAGATGAATATAATATGTAAATTAAAGTACAGAGAATTACATAATATATGGCTTCCCAAAAATCATAAAACTCATCTAAAATTTCACATACAAATATGATATAAAGCTACTTCAATATTGAAGCCAGATGCATGAAAACTAGTTATTCAAGAGCATGAGAATGCGAGCCTCTAACATATGCATCCTTGATATTTAGAATTACATATCATATGGACATGATATTATATCTCCATACATAATATTTCATATCTTTGGCACCAAATATACTCAGCAAAGCGCAAGCACCACTCCAACAAGTGTGCCCTCAACTTGAGAGTGTGGGGGAATGGAGAAGAAGGAATGAGAGAATAGGGGAATATATGAGAATTATAATGTATCGTACTTAAACATGAAAATAAAAATCCTTAATTAATATACAATGAGAGGTATTAATGGCCTCTCCATCAACCAACTTGGAAAGGAATCCAACTCCCTGAAAATTGGTTCACAAGCAAGGAGAGTGAACACTCACCGTGCAATGGACAAGAAAAAGCTCTCCAAAATTCCAAAGGCCAATTAAAAAATGACCAAAATCCATTCTCATTCCTCATGAAATAATTTTATTAAATTCATGAGTCCTACTAAGGTTGAATTTCCCTCCATGGGATTCCTCCAACTCATCTTAATGGTTTAGTAACTCTCATGACACTTGTCTTCCTCTTCATGCTCCAATTCTTTCCCCAATTCGAATGACTACTTCTAAATCCAAAATTTGACCTCTTGGTGGCTATTTGTATCCCTGTCATGTCATATTTTTCATATATTTTCAATCAGGTTTGAATTTTTCATACTTGTCATAAAATCTTTCATCATTTGTATATTTTTCACATATTTGCAATCAGGTTTGAATTTTTCATACTTGTAATACTTGTCATAGAGTGCATGGAATATCCTTCCAAGTGGCACACCTTGTCTTCTAGTATTTTCCTCTTCCATGGTAGTTAATCTACTTTACCTATTTGAATTACTTGGCTCATTAAATGATATTTGACACCACATCACCCTACAATAAAGTTACATTATCCATGTGTTTGAATTTGGATGAAGATCATGCCAAGTGTGTGGGGAATCTAGTCATCCAAAGGCTTCACAAGATTCCAAGTGTCTTCATGAACCAATGCCACCTTTTTTTCTTATATTTTATCATTTATGTGACCCATTTAAATGTGAATATGATAAAATAAAGTCATTTTGGGTCCCATATCCCCTTATTACAAAATTTATGTCTCAATCTCAACCTAGGGAACTAGTAGGTTGGTGGAACATTATTTGCAAGTAGTCTTATTTGGAAATTATTTAATTGAGGATATGACAGTCCTCCCTAATCAATATTTCTTTTCCTCAAGCAATTTCAAACATGGATTTTGAATAACCTTCTTTCCTTCCAAAACTTTTCTTCAAACCTTATTTGTAATTTGAGTAGTGGCACTCATGTACTACAATTGTGTGTTTCCAAAAGTAAAGATATGTGGATAATTGAATATTGATATATCCTATGACATCACCACTAACACCAAAAGGATTAATAAAATCCAGCAAAACAAATTTTGCACAAATCATCTTTACCTCCATCTTTTCAAAACCTTTTATGAACTTTCAGCCCTTTTTGTTTTTGTATAATTCTTTGAAGTTGGTACTAAATTTCCAAAATTGATTTTTCAAGATTCCAAGAACGTTTCAAAGAGGAAACACCATTCTTGTTTCTTCTCTACTCTGATTACAATCACCTTCTCAAGTGGTGACTCAATATACCCTACTTCTTGTTGCCCCCAAAATTGAAACCAAGCAATACCCATATCCCATTGCTTGTATTGCACCCTTCCAAACATCATGAGTACAAAATATATATCATGAAAGCACATAAAAACATCATACAAGTGTACATAAAGAAGGTACCTGATCAAAGAATCATGAAAGTTCTTGTACATAAAAGTAAGCATATCATCATGTGGCCCATACACACAAGCATCAAGTATTATATCAAATCTGCTTCAATGACATAGGTGAGGATCCCATGTCCTATAATGCGGCTCCAAAAGAATGTAAGATGCATAAAAATAATAATCATCCATGTGTTCTTTAATCCAATAAGTGAATGAAGAACCTACACCAAAATATGAACCAAATAAGGAGAAAAGAAAACATGAATACTTCAAGTGGCTCAAAGAAGTCTAATCAATACGCCCATGAATATGTCTATCATCATGAAATAACAAAGGATGTTGCCGCCATAAATAATTTTCTTCAATCATATAGCTCTTCAACCAAGTGTGGGAAGAAGTTATTCCAACATCAAATGGACTAGGAAAGGAGCAAGGAAAATCATGAGTCTCCAAGTGACTCAAGTTAACATCATAGGTGCACCCATGTAGATGTGTATCATCATAATGTAAAAAAGGATGTTGCTGCAAATGTAAAGAAGATGATGCTCTAATAATATCATCATCAAAATTAGAGATAGAAGTTTCATACTCCTCATGTGGCACCATTAAAAATAAACCTTTCACCCATACTTCATTAGGATGAATGTTTCAAAATATGGAAGTGTATGATGTAGGAGAATGAACCAACTCACCCAAATAATCAGAAAGTACAAAATTTTCATAATGTGAAAAATCCACAGGGGTAGGAACATGCATCTCCCTCAAAAGTGTGACACTTTCCTCATATGTTGGTTCCAAGGTAGTGGAATCATGCACTTATTCAAAAAGCGTGTAACCATTTTCAAGAGGAAAAACAAGTTCTTGTTCCACAAAAACAAGTGATTAGCTCTCATCAAGCTCATATTAAAACACATCAAGAACCTGCAATTTTCCACATTTCTCATGATCCCTCATGTCATGAGAATCCTCCAAGAAATATACCATATGACAATATGAAACATAGGAGGAAGAACACGTATCTTACAACCTCTTAAGAAGTTTCTAATTTTGAGTTTTGAGCTTATGAATATCCTCATTATTATTCAAGTATGCTTCATGTAACCATTCATTAAGATCAACCAAATTGTTTCTGTAAAAAATCAAAGACATGAAATTAACTTCGATTGTGCGCATTGCTCTTTGAATATTTTCCATGTCTTCAAGGAAGGATGGCTCCTCCAATGAAGAAAATTTCCAACAATAATTTGATACCAATGCTTTAGTGTCATGGATCATGCTAAGGGCCTCATGGATATTCATTTCACTCATCTTCAAAGACCCTTCAATGAGGGATGGTTCATGGGAGTGAAACTCTTCTTCTTTGTTCTTGATTTGTTCCACTTCTTGAAGCTCAAGTGGTGATGAGGAAGTTGACCCTGGTTTTTCATTAGCTGCTAAAAGGTATTCATCTTTATGCTCATGATAAATTTGGCTTGCAAAAACATTTTCAAATCTGATCTATATGTCACCAACATAGATTTGTGAGCACCCATCAGTAGGTACTCCTTCATAGTTCAAGTTGTTGATGTATTTGTAACTTAGAAATGTATTCATTCGTATATCTTATGTATTGTACCCCGATGTTTATTCCGGGATGTGTCTATAATGTAATTGAGTCATGTCATACCCCGATGTTTATTTCGGGAAGTTTCTATAATGTAAAGAAGTCATGTCAAGTCATTGTGGGTAACCCTCCTATTGGTCAAGGGTTAAATTCCCCACAGTTGTGGGGCCCTAGGGTTATTAGACTATCCTAGAGAAGTCGACCCTAGGTGAGTCATTGTAATTCAGGGCAATAGTCCCCAGCATTTTGTTAAGGATAACCCTCCTTGTTGGTCAGAGGAGGAAAAGTCCCCATAAGTTGTGGGGCACTAGGGTTATTAGACGCTCCTAGAGATGTTGGCTCTAGTAAGTAATTGTTAAGTGAGGCCGAAATGTTGGAGTGGGTTTCAAGTGAATGAAAGAATATAAATAGAGAGTGAGTCTCTCTATTTATCACACACACACACACTCACTTATTGGGGCGCATGAGTGAGAGAGAGAAGTTGGTGGGACAAGAGAGAGACTGCTACTGTCGGGAGATCATGTTCATGTTTTCGGGTTTTACTTTTGGTGCTGATTCTATCTCTGAGGAATTTCTGGGGTTTTTTCCATTTATGGTTTCCCATAGGATAAAAACCGTGTTCATTGTCTCTTGTGTTTGATTGCTGTCCTTGTTATTCTATCAGTTAAAGATCCTAATGTAATGCTAGCTTAATGATAAAAATCTAACATGGTATCAGAGCTAACCTGAGAAGAAGACATTGTGCAACTGCAGAAGCTAGGGATTCTTACTTTTTGGGTCTCTCTCCACAATCCATCAGAAAAAGTATTCTAGGATGACTCTCCATTGAAGGGCGCATCTTTCTGTCAAAGCATAATTCAATTCCGAGCATTTTTAGTTTTGGTGTGGGAAATTAGGGCTTCTTGCAGAAGAGGAATTTTTGAGTCAGCCCGACATAGGATTGATTTCCTCATCAAAATTGAAGTTTAGAGACCTAGATCAAGATTTTTTGTTGGGTGAAACTCCGGGAAAGTCAAACCCTAGTTTGACCCTGAGCTAGAAAAACCCTAAATACTAAAACTGCTAAGTTTTGGTAAATTCGGTATATCCCAATATTGGTGAAGGATCAAGAGCTCAAATTTGCAAAGGCCGAATATAAAATGCTGATTTACAATGTGTCAAAAATTAAGTTCCACTTTCTCTATATTCTGGGAGATATGATCCCTCCAAGTTAGGTTTCCAGCCTCTTCCAGAATTCATCCCTAAATAGGACACCTAGGAAGAATTGCTATATCTTGGGCGACACAGGTCCAAATGAGATTTCTGAAGATGTTACAAAAAGGAAACAAACTGTAATTTTTTTCTTCTAATTTTCAGACTCAGACGATGAAATAGTGACACGTGGAAGTCTGTACAACTTCACTTTTTTGGACAGTCCTGTAACAGGTCACCTTGGGAAAATGATCATAAGTCCCAATTGGTGAAACCAACTATGATGAAACATGTGTTTTTGGATCAAGGACATGTGAGGATACCTCATTATGAAGTTTCAAACATAGAGGAGCAGGAATTTCAGAGATACCGCAGAAACAGTAACAGGAATTTCTGTAGAAGAAATTGGAAAACTAGGGCTTCCTGTCCTGAGAGCTTCCCTCCACTATTTTAAGAAAAGGAGTACATTGGATAGCTCAACTTGAAGAGATATATATTTCTATCTAATAAGATATGAAAGATTCCAAGTTTTGAAAATTAGGGTTTCTATGGCAAACCCTAGATCAGCCAGCTCCGGAACTAGGACGGACACCTCAAATCGGTAAGATCTAATCATTTTCTATTTGCATTTGAGGTTCTCATTTCAAAGTGATATATAACATCAGATTGATGATAATATTGGTGAAGTTGACAACTTCCAAGCATAGAATTATATTACCTCTCTGAAAGAAAATGGATTGGACACCTACCTGAGTAGAGAGGTTCCAGTTTTAGAGGGAGATGAGGCTAAAAGCCTTACACCAGAAGAACTTGGTCAAGGCCAAGAAGATCATTGTTGATTCAATCATGGATCACCTTGTACCACAAGTGTATTCCCTAAAGACAGCGAAATAAATGTTTGATTCCTTGACCAAGCTATTTGAAGGGAAGAATATAAATCAGAATATGATTTTGAGAAGACAATTGAAGAATGTGAAGATCCAGAATGCAGAATCACATAACAAATTTGAAGCGGTAAAAGAAGAAGTGAAGAATGCAGAAGTGGTGATAGCCACCTTGAATGGCCTCCCAGGATCATGGGATTTATTCATGTGAGGAATGTGTGCAAGAAGGAAGTGATTACTTTCAACAGACTCTGGGAAGAAGAAGAAGCTCAACTCACAATAGAGAAAAGAAGATGGGAGCAATTGAAGATCAAGATCTTACCATCCAAAGAAGATCCCTCAAGCTATGAGGAATATGAAGAACTCAACTCTTGAAGAACCTCTTATCCACCTTAGCATTTGGATAATGAAGAATACGATGAAGCTGAAGGCTCAAGGAGTCTACTCATGAAACAAATAAAGATAAGTATTCCATTGTCATTTCATTTTTTTGTTATGCATTTGTTTATATTCAGTTAATGTATTATGCATGATAGAATGTTTGCATTAATGAAAGTATACTACTAATATGCATGTGATGGGTAAGTAGCTCATGGTGCTATACAGCTCTCCATTGCTACTTATATAGAATGAAACCTCTTTGCTGACATATTGGATTAGTGCACAATCTCAATGTTGTCCTGGTAGAGATGGAAGGCATCTAGAAAAGTTTCCGTGAGATATGGATGTATGTTGTATTGGCTAAAGTAGTTGCATGATCATATATTTATGCATAAGAACTTTCCAGTATGAGTATTCCTTATGAAATGTTTCTAACCATGCAAATGAATTTAACTTGTAGGAAAGATCGCATACATAATCGCCTACAAGAAAAGAAGAATGAGACTTGTTCTGAAGAACAAGTAATGACAGTTCAAGATGCAAAATAATATGACGAATGCAGCGACATCATTGATGCAGAACCTTCCGAGAAGAAAGGGAAAACCAGTTTAGGAAGAATGATGTTTAGGATGTAGTATTGATACATGAAGGGAAGTTCATAGTTCCATCATGCAGTAGATGGAAACATCGTGGGATACAAGGCAATATTCGTAGCACGAGGATTCTCACGAAAAGAAGGCATAGACTACGAAGAGACATTTGCAGCCAGTGGGAGTTGAGACACATGACAGGCAGAATCATGTGTGCAAATGAAAGAAGACCTTGTACGAGTTCAGAAGACACCCATGGGATAACACATATATGATGAGCTTGATGAATATCTGAACCTATGCTATAAGGTTGATAGGGGATGACAAGCTCACAAATGGGTGTGAGAAGAACTTTTGAAAAAGTTCAAGATAGAGGATCTTGGTATCCAATGATCCTATATGGATACATTGAATATTAGTAATAGAGGAAGCTACTTGTCACTCCACACATAATGTTTCAGTGCATAGAGTACAGAAGATAGAGTATGAGTATGATGCTCCGCTTCAGAGGGAGTGACTACAGAAGACCCTAAGGTTCGACATGGTACGACAGGATGGATAGATTACTGATGACTTTAGGCTTTACTAAGAGTAAAGAGGATTCCAACCTTTGCTTCAAGGTTGAAGCAAAAGACCAATGATGCTCCTGTTATGTGTCGATGCACTATTTTCTAGGCATGGAGGTGTGGACAAGGGAAGTATGCAGTAGAGATCCTAAATAGGTTCAGGATGATGGACTACATGACCACACCTATGGAATCGAACCTGAAGCTATTGAGTGTTGCTTCATCAGATTCGGTTGATGCCATGATGTATCATCAGATGATTTGTTCATTGATGTACTTGACGGATACGAGACCAGATACTTGCTTTGTTGTGAACACATTGAGACATGCTCACTTGATGGTTGTGAATATGATACGAATTAGAAGATTAACTTGGAAGGTTATACGGATTCAGATCACGTAGTGCCATTGATAGGAATAGCACTTCGAGGTGCTTCTTCAGTATGAGATCAGGTGTGATCACTTGGTTTGACAAGATGGAGTCCTACATGGCACTGAGTACAGCCGAGGCAAAAGATGTTGCCACTTGCTATTTGGGAGGTAGTATGTTTATTTTGAAAACTAATATTTGATTTGATTGATCTGACTTGCATTTTTGGTATGATGCAAAGAGGAGCAATGAAGATCCAGTTTGTAATACAGATTGAGATCTCTCGAAAGAGGGAGTTCTAGCATAGTTGGTGAGACAGGTTGTCTGAGCATAAATCCTGGCGAAGCTCGTAGGTTGCTCAGATGTAAACGGTCCTGTAGGTTGTCCTCGGATGTAATCGGTCCTGGAAAAGCTCACAGGTTATCCTTGGATATAATCAGCCCTGATGTGATTCTATGCTAGAAATGGCCAGAGTGAAGTTTGATTACTTCAGGGAGAAGCTTGGTGTTCTCCAGATTGAGGTTCTTTCCAAAGGGAAGTGATGATTTCTTGTGCCTTTATTACATGGTGAGAGGATTGGTTCCTTCCATGGTCAAATATAAGTGCTATTCCCTTCCAACATGGTGAGAGGATTGGTTCCTTCCATGGTCAGATGTAAGAGCTGTGACATGGTGAAAGGATTGGTTCCTTCCATTGTCAGATGTATGTGATGATGCCACATCCAGCATGAAAAAGGGATGGCTTTGTGAAGACACATCTAGTATGAAAAAGGACTATCTCTGTGTGGATGCCACACCCAATATGAAAAAGGAATGGCTCTATGAAGACACATCTAGTATGAAAAAGGACTAGCTCTGTGTGGATGCCACATCTAGTATGAAAAAGGACTGGCTCTGTGAAGACACATCTAGTATGAAAAAGGACTAGCTCTGTGTGGATGCCACATCTAGTATGAAAAAGGACTAGCTCTGTGAAGACACATCTAGTATGAAAAAGGACTAGCTCTGTGTAGTTGCCACATCTAGTATGAAAAAGGACTAGCTCTGTGAAGACTCATCCAGTATAAAAAAGGACTGGCTCTGTGTAGCTGCCACATCTAGTATGAAAAAGGACTAGCTCTGTGAAGACACATCTAGTATAAAAAAGGACTAGCTCTGTGTAGCTGACACATCTAGTATGAATAAGGACTAGCTCTATGAAGACTCATCCAGTATGAAAAAGGACTGGCTCTGTGTAGCTGCCACATCCAGTATGAAAAAGGACTAGCTCTGTGAAGACTCATCTAGTATGAAAAAGGATTGGCTTTGTGTAGATGCCACATCTAGTATGAAAAAGGAATAGCTCTGTGATGATACATCCAGTATGAAAAAGGACTGACTCTGTAGATGTACATCCAGCATGAAAAAGGGCTGGCTCTGTAGAGATTCATATAACGAGAATAATCAAGAGATAGCACTTGTGATGATGATCCAGAAGTGATGATCCAAATTGAGTGATGATGATCCAGATCCAATGATAATGATCCCGATCGAGTGATGATGTCCAGTGATGATCCAGATCGAGTGATGATATAGATCCAGTGATGATGATCTAGCAATGATGATCCAGATTGAGTGATGATCCAGATCCAATGATGATGTCCAGTGATGATCCAGATCCAGTGATGATCCAGATTGAGTAATGATCCAGATCTAGTGATGATGTCCAGTGGTGATCTAGATTAAGTGATGATCCAGATTCGATGATGAAGATGACTTGAAGATGAATATGACTTGATGATGATTCAGATGATACAGAGAAGAAGACTTGTGCTGATATATTGTGTCGAGAGAATACCTTCCTAGTTAAGAGGGAGTGTTGATGTATTTGTAACTTCGGAATGTATTCATCCGTATATCTTATGTATTGTACCCCAATGTTTATTCTGGGATGTGTCTATAATGTAATTGAGTCATGTCATACCCCGTTGTTTATTCCAGGAAGTTTCTATAATGTAAAGAAGTCATGTCAAGTCATTGTGGGTAACCCTCCTATTGGTCAAGGGTTAAAGTCCCCGCAGTTGTGGGGCCCTAGGGTTATTAGACTATTCTAAAGAATTCGAACCTAGGTGAGTCATTATAAGTCGAGGAAATATTCCCCACCATTTTGTTAACGATAACCCTCCTTGTTGGTCGGAGGATGCAAAGTCCCCACAAGTTGTGGGGCACTAGGGTTATTAGACACTCCTAGAGATGTCGTCTCTAGTAAGTAATTGTTAAGTGAGGACGACATGTTGGAGTGGATTTTAGGTGAATAAAAGAATATAAATAGAGAGTGAGTCTCTCTATTTATCACACACACACACTCACTCATTGGGGCACATGAGTGAGAGAGAGAAGTTGCTGGGACAAGAGAGATTCTGCTACTGTCGGGAGATCATCTTCATGTTTCCAGGTTTTACTTTTGGTGCTGATTCTATCTCTAAGGAAGTTGTGGGGTTTTCTCCATTTATGGTTTCCCCGAGGATAAAAATTGTGTTCATTGTCTCTTGTGTTTGTTTGTTTTGCTTGTTATTCTCTCTGTTAAATATCCTAATGTAATGCTAGCTTAATGATAAAAATCTAACACAAGCATCCATCATTAGATGCCCTTTGGTTCATGTCCATTGTATAATGTGTTGTGGAATGATATTAAATAGTTTCAAGGTAATATTCTTCATTCTCATGTGATTTTTCCTCATATTTTTCAAAGTCACTTGGGAGTGACTTTATATCCTCTTGATGTAATGATTTTTCTACTTCACCATCCACAGAACTTGGTGACTCCTTGGTCTCCTCCATACTTGTGGATTGTTGATTGTTCCTTAATGAGTTCACATTTTCCTTATTGTGCCTAAATACATAAAAAAATCATAAAATTATTCAAAAATAATGGTCTTATGTGTCTCTCCACTATGGGAACTAATACTACCCCTTGATGCTAGCTTACACCTAAGTTGGCTAGCCACCAATTCGAACCCTTGCACAACCTGCTTGGTCATATCATCAAAATATGACTTCATGATTTTCTTAAATTCATACCTATCATACATAAATTCAATAAGTTCCAATAACATGGTTTGATACCACTATAATGTCCCTACTTGGGATTTTGGAGAAAACCACAAATTGGGAAAAATACGAGCTTAACTAGTCTTGAATCTAGGAGTTCCAAATGGAACCAAATGGTACCGAATTTGAAATGGAATGATATGATGAGTATTAATACCTATAAAAATAATCTCTTATAAATTTATGACTGAATTTATACCTCTACAACTTCATTTGGGGATAGTGAAAAAAGGGAAAAATGACTAGGAAATTGTGATGAAATCCCCCCTAGGGTGTAGGCCAAAAGGGATTCCCAAATCATGTACAACCATCCCAAATTTATAAATAGAGTATGGGGACTGATATAATACCTCATTTAATTTCATTACACATTGTTATTTTTTCTTCAAACTGGTTATAGAGTTACACATTTGTTTGATAACTTCTAGTGAAATTGCTTATGGGGAAATTACATAACTAGCTCGATTTTAACACATGAAAGGAAGAGTTAAAGGTTAAGATAAGGATGTGAAATATATAGAAAATATACATAATAAAAATTGATTCCTCAACATTATTAAACACCAGAAAAATCCCTTCATACAAGTATTGTATACAACTCATTCAGTATGGGAGTCAAATACATGAAAACTAGTGAATTAGTAGTATGGAATTGCAAGAGTTTCACATAAGTATTTATTGGATTTCTACCAATAGAGAATAGGGACATGAAATTCCAGAGTAAAAAATCATAAATGGCTGTCACAAAATCACAAAACTCATAGGATATACCTCATACAAATCTGAAATAAAATTACCTCAAGATTAAAGCCAAAATCCATGAAAACTAGTGATGCAATGGCATGAGAATGCAAGATTTTCACATAGAAGTTTCTTGGATTTCGAGCTTAATAGAATATGGGATTGAATATACAGAGAATTACATAAAATATTGCTTCCCAAAATGAATCACAAAGAATTTTGTTTTGAACAAGAACAAGTTTAGAATGTATTTCTTCTTGTAGGAGCTACGACTCAAGTTGTAGAAAATCAAGTATGTATTATGAATATGGTACACAATTTCGAATATGATGGAGAGTTTTATTTTTTACCATGATAGTGTTGTCAACAGAAGAGAGAAATAGAGTGTTGAGTAACTCTACTAAACCATTGATAAATTGTGAATGAAGAATCACTCAAATAATGAAGGGCTTCTTGTAACTCCACCCAAAAAACTCAACAAACTCAAACTTAGAAAATGAAAGGGTGTCAACTTATACCAAAAGTGCACCCAAGTAAAATTAAATTCAACTTACTTTCAATTTGACATTTACAAGAAAACTATTGCAAGTATCAAAACTAAAATAAAACTTACAAAAATTCATTGTTTGCAGGTTACACCTTGATGCAAGATTTGAAACTGAACTGAAGAAGGAATGATTTACCTCTAAATCCTTCAGTGATGATACTTTGATATAGTGTCACAAAAACACAACAAATTTCCCACCAATTCATAATGTCAACCAATTGCTTCTAGTTATTAATGGGTTCTCCTCTCATAGTGAAAACTTAACTTCTCCTCTATGCAAGGAAGGCATATTGATGATGTTTGAACAAAGTTTGGAGAGATTATTTAAAAAAAAATAATCCATTTTTCTCCAAATTTTTGACAACAAGTTCCATTGGAAATACTATCAATTAATTAAATCCAATAAGCTTTCTCACAGTACAAAATGAAAGATACAAAGGTTTGTAAACATATCTATGAAAGAAAATTTCTCATTGAAATGTATTTATCTATCGTTACTACTTTCAACATTCAAATATCTCCTCAATGGTGATTTGTATTTCCCTATTATTTTCATATTCACAAAATACTTATGAGCCTCAAGATTGAAATCGAGTTGAAAAAGTCTTTATTTCTTACATAGAATATGTCATCTATTGATTAAAAAGTTTGGAGAGATTATTTTAAAAAAATCCATTTTCCTCCAAATTTTGGACAACAACTTCCATTGGAAATACTATCCATTAATTAAATCCAATCAATGAATTAATTGATTAAAAAGTTTGAACAAAGTTTGGAGAGATTATTTAAAAAAAACACAAATCCATTTTCCTCCTCCAAATTTTGGACAACAACTTCCATTGGAAATACTATCATTTAATTAAATCCAATGAGATTTCTCACATTACAAAATGAAAGATACAAAGGTTTGTAAATTTATCGATGAAAGAAAATTTCTTATTGAAATGTATTTAACTATCACTACTACTTTCAAGATTCAAATAGCTCCTCAATGGTGATTTGTATTTCCCTGTATTTTTCATATTCACAAAATACTTATGAGCCTCAAGATTGAAATTGAGTAAAAAAAGTCTTTATTTCATACATGGAAGATGCCATCTATTGATTAAAAAAATAATATACCTTTCCTCAAATGAAATGAAATAATTGTAGTTTCAATTGGATTATTGTAACCAACTCATTAGAGGATGGAAATTTGATTCACAACTTCCAAGGACTTACCATGAAATCATGAGAGAGAGGTTCGAGTGTCCTCTCGACCTCCCGAAATGCGACCCTTAGCTCCCCTTTGGATCCACAAATTCAACCTTAGGAGAAACAAACACCATAGAATATTGAACCCCAGACAAAATGTAACCCAGACCTCTTCTCAACAAATGAACTCGGCTCTTAGAGCACTCGAACCTCCTGAAATCATGTCCCTTATTTGTGATGAATTTATCCTTGAATAAATGCATCCCTTCCTCCAACGAATTTCATCCCTTCCTCCAACAATTTCCTTGGATGAGCTTGGTCTCTACCAAACATGTGACCTGATCCTATTCTCGTGGTCTAGGCTTTGGAGCTCACAGTTTCCAATCTTGATTTCGACCCTTACAAAGAGTATGGACACTTCAAAATAGGCTATGAAAATAAAATCATGAAAGTCTCCATGCAAACTCAAGTGAGAAACCTCACTACAAAATGTCTCAAGGAAGGTAATCCAAGTGCAAATAGATGGAGTGTCATGGATAAATACTTACACAGGTCTGTATGTGGTTGTGGAGGATATGGGAATCAAACATATAAACCATCATATCTACGCTACAATATAGAAAGGTATGGGAATCAAGAATAACCCATAGATCCACACTACGAGGGTTTAATATCTTCTTCCTTTGATAATGTTGTTGATGTATTTGTAACTTTGGAATGTATTCACTTGTATATTTTATGTATTGTACCTTGATGTTTATTTCGGGAAGTATCTGTAATGTAATTGAGTCATTTCATGCCCCAATGTTCCTATTAGGAGATTCAATAATGTAAACAAGTCATGTAAAGTCATAGAGGGTAACCCTTCCTATTGATCAAGGGTTAAAGTCCCCATAGTTGTGGGGCACTAGGGTTATTAGACTCTCCTAGAGAAGTCAGCCCTAGTGAGTTATTGTCAAGTTGGGAATTAGTATAAATAGAGAGTGAGCCTCTCTATTTAACACACATTCACTCACACTCAGTTGTAGTGCATAACTAAGAGAGAAGAAGTTGCCGGGACAAGAGAGAGAGAGAGAGACTACTGCTGTCAGGAGATCATCTTACTGTTTTGGGGTTTTAATTTTGGTGGTGATTATATCTCTAAGGAAGTTGCGGGGTTTTATCCTTTATGGTTTCCCTGAGGAAAATATTTGTGTCTATTGTCTCTTGTGTTTGATTGCTGTGCTTGTTGTTATCTTAGTTAAAGATCCTAAGTTAGTTCTAGCATGGATGATAAAAATCTAACATGGTATCAGAGCTAACCTAAGAAGAAGACACTGTGCAGCTGCGGAAACTACGGCTTCCTAATTTTTGGATTTGTCTCCATAGATTTTCAGAAAAAGAAGGTTGGGATGACTCTCCTCTCTAGGGTGCATCTTTCTATCGAAGCAGAATATGATTCTAAGTATTTTTTCAGTTTTTGACTCGACACTACTGCCGCAAATTAGGGATTTCCACATAAGTGGAATTTTTGAGTGAGCCCAGGCATGGATTGATCTCCTCCTCAAAATTGAAGTTTAGAGCTAAAGATCAAAGTTTTTGGTTTGGTAGAACTCCAGGAAAGTAAAACCCTAGTCTGCTCCTGAACCAACTATACAGAAATTCAGCTCCAGATCTAGTTCCGACATCTTAAACTGGTAAGATCTAAATATTTTATATTTCCATTTGAGGTTTTCAATTAATATGTCTCATCATACCAATATTGATGAAAATATTGAGGGAGATGATAACTTTTGAGCCTGGAAGTATAGGATCCCTGGTCCTAGAAGAAAATGAGTTGGACTCTTACATTAATGAAGAGGTTCCAGTTCCAGAGGGAGATGAGGCTAAGGCCTTACATGAGAATAAATTGGTCATGGCTAGGAGGATTATTGCTGATTCAATCAAGGATAACCTCATACCATAGGTGTCCTCCCTAAAGACACCTAAAGTTATGTTTGATGCCCTAACCAAACAATTTGAAGGGAAGAACATAAATTAGAAGATCACTCTGAGAAACCAATTGAAGAATGTAAAGATCCAGAATGCATAAACTATCCAGTCTTACTTTAGAAGAGTCTCTCAGATCAAGGAATAGCTTGAAGTAGTAGATGAAGAAGTGGAGAATGCAGAAATTGTGATGACCACATTGAATGACCTCCCTAGATCATGGGACTCCTTTATTCAAGGGATCTATGCAAGAAAGAAGCTAGTCAAATTCAGTAGACTGTGGGAGGAAGTCTCACAAGAAGAAGCTTGGATTGTAGATCGAGAAGAAAATATGGGAAGTGAAGATAAAGCTCTTATAATACACTCCAAGAAAAGCAGAAGAAACTCTCATCACCCCAAAGGTAAGCACTTCCACCAGAAAGATAACACTAGAAGAGATTTATCTAAATTCAGATGCTATACGTGTGATGAAAGAGGACACTTTGCCAAAGATTGTCCTAGAAACAAAAATAGCTCTCACAAGAATAAATGAAACAAGAGAAGACATCATGCTCATGCTGCAGAAGATGATGAACCTTCCATAAAGAGAATCAAACAAGAAAGTGATGAAGAATATGTTTTGATTTTTTCTCTCATGGGAAATATCACACATGGAAGCAATGGTTGGCTTATAGACTGTGGGGTTTCCAAACATATGACGGGATTCAAATAATATTTTGTGAAACTATCAGAACATGAGCCACCCCACAAGGTGAAACTTGGGGATGACTACTAGTATCCAATAAAAGGTAGTGGGGAATCCTCCTATAAGCTAGACTCTAGAAAGTATATGAAGATGAAGGATGTCATGTTTGTACTAGGACTAAAGAAAAACCTCCTCCCCATATCTGCATTGGATGCAAAAGGCATGAGGGTTGCATTTGTAGATGGCCAAGTTCTTATGTGGCCAAAGGGAAAGACTATTGATGATGCAGTAGTGATTGGGGAACAAGAAGGAGGTCTATACAAGTTGAAGGGCCAACCAGAACAAGCTTTGGTTCATGACTTAGTAGAACCAAATGAACTTTGGCATAGAAGGCTTGCACATGTGCACTATAGGGAACTACCACTTGCAAGCAAAGCTGTTGAAGGTCTTCCAAAAGTACAAGCAATGCATGAAGGAGTATGCAAGGGATGTGCGAAAGGAAGGAACACAAAGAAGATATTTCGAAGTAGTGAAAGCAAGGCTAAAGGAATCTTAGAAATCATTTACTCCGATGTATGCGGTCTGATGTCATCCAGTTCATTAAGTAGGTATGTATACTATGTTTCTTTTATTGATGATTGTTCTAGGAAGACATGGATATACTTCTTAAAGAACAAAGATGAAGTATTTAGGAAGTTCAAGGAATTCAAAGCCTTGATCGAAAACCACACAAAAAAGAAGATCAAGACCTTTCAATCAGATAATGGCAGAGAATTCACATCAAATGAATTCAAGGAGTTATGAAAATATTTAGGGATTAAGAGGGATTTAACCACTCCATATAATCCAAAAAATAATGGGGTTGCAGAAAGGAAGAATAGAACGATCATGGAAGTTGCAAGGGCCATTCTTCATGACCAACATATTCCCATGCATCTATGGTCAGAAGCTTCTAGAACAACGGTGTATGTACATAACCCTACTCCACATAGAGTACTCGAGAACAAGACACCTCAAGAACTCTTTTCCGGAAAGAAACCAAAAGTCAGCCATCTCAGAATGTTTGGCTGTCCGGTATACATACACATTCCAAAAGAAAAGAGGACAAAGTTAGAGGCTTCTAGAAAGAAGGGTATATTTGTGGGATATAGTGAAATCTCGAAAGCTTACAGAATATACTTCCTAGGATTCAAGAAGATCTACATCAGTAGGGACATAACATTTGACAAAGACTTAGCTTACAACAAATCTAGAAAGAGACTTACTGAAGAACATGAAGAAACATAAGTACCCATAATTCATGACACAACCATGAACGAAGCAATTCCAGAAGAAGATCGAGAAATAGAAGAACCTCAAGAACCTGTATATCCACCTCAAGAAAAGAATTCTCACAAGAGGAAACCTGGATGGGTACAAGAGGCTATCCTAGGTGCAGAAAGATATGGGGCTCCAAAAGAAACACACAGAGAAAGAAAGAGAACTAGGTCCTACTATGGTTATGTGGCCCTGCTATATGGCATTATTGACAAAGAACCTTCCAACTATCAAGAAGCAGTAGAGAAGAAAGAATGGAAGGATGCTATGATCAAGGAGCACCAATCGATTATGAAGAATGATGTTTGGGATGTTGTCCCTAGACCAGAGGGGAAGTCTATTGTGACTTCCAAATGGATCTACAAGATCAAGCATGCTGCAGATGGTAGCATAGAGAAATATAAAGAAAGACTTGTGGCTCGTGGCTTCTCCCAGAAAGAAGGAATATATTATGAAGAAATTTTTTCACCTATAGCCAAATACACTTCCATCAGATCAATACTTTCTCTGGCTGCAATGATTAAATGGAAGATACACCAAATGGATGTCAAGACCGCTTTCTTGAATGGTGTAGTGGAAGAGGAAGTGTATGTGGAGCAGCCACTTAGTTTTGAGACACATTACAAGGAGACTCATATGTGTAAATTGAAGAAATCCATGTATGGTTTGAAACAGGAAACCAGGACATGGTACGACAAAATTGATAGCTTCCTATCCAGTTTGGGCTTTACCAAAAGTAAAGCAGATCCTTTACTACAAGGTTGAACAAGGGAACCCAGTGATACTCCTGCTATATGTAGATGATCTATTTGTAACAAGTATGGATGGGTTGATTGCTGATACAAAGAGGAATCTTGCTGCCAAGTTTGAAATGAAGGACTTGGGTATGATGCACTAATTTCTAGGCATGGAGGTGTGGCAGAATGCAGATGGAATTTCCTTGGGACAAGGGAAGTATGCAGTAGAGATCCTAAAGAGATTCGGGATGATGGATTGCAAGGTCATGACCACACCTATGGCATTGAACCTGAAGCTATTAAGTGATGCTTCATAAAAAATGGTTGATGCTACGATGTATCATCAGATAATTGGGTCCTTGATGTACCTGACGAATACGAGACCAGATATTTGCTTTGTTGTGAACACATTGAGCTAGTTCCTAATAGTTCCTAGACATGTTCACTTGATTGCTGCAAATCATATTCTAAGGTACCTGAAGGGTACAATTGATTATGGGCTCAAGTATAAGGTTCATCAAAAGATTAACCTGGAAGGTTATGTTGATTCGGATTGGGCAGGCAGTGCCATCCATAGAAAGAGAAATTCAGGGTGCTACTTCAGTATGGGATCATGTGTGATCTCTTGGTTTAGCAGGAAACAGTACTGTGTAGCACTGAGTACAACTGAAGCAGAGTATGTCGCAGCTTGTTTAGCTATTTGTGAGGCAGTATGGTTGAGGAAGCTATTGTTCAATTTATTTGATCTCCAGTTGGATGCTACTTGTATATATTGTGACAGCCAGAGTTGTGTGAAGTTGTCTGAGAACCTAGTGTTCCATGACAGGTTGAAGCATATCGAGATCAAATATCACTATATCAGGGATATGGTGCAGAGAGGAGTAATGAAGATCTAGTATGTTGTGACGGATGAACAAATCGCTGATGTGTTGACCAAGCCATTGGCCAGAGTGAAGTTTGAGTACTTCAGGGAGAAGCTTGGTGTTCCCTAGATCAAGGTTCCCTCCAAGGGGAGGTGATGAGTCTAAGAGCCATTCCAATGTGACTGTGGGATGTGTTCCCACATGATTAGATGTAAGTGCAGAGCTATTCTGATGTGACTGTGGCATGTGCTCCCACATGATCAGATGTAAGTGCAGAGCCATTTTGATGTGACTGTGGGATGTGTTCCCACATGATCAGATGTAAGTGCATATCCATTCTGATGTGACTGTCAGATGTGTTCCCACATGATCAGATATAAGTGTTGAGCCCTTCTAGCATGGATGTAGGATGTGTTCCCCACATGGATGGATATAAGTGCTGAGCCCTTCTAGCATGGATGTGGGATGTGTTCCCCACATGGATAGATATAAGTGCTAAGCCTTTCTGACATGGTTCTTGGATGTATTCCTCCCATGGTCAGATATAAGTGATGAGCCTTTTTGACATGGTTGTTGGATGTGTTCCTCCTATGGTAAGATATAAGTGTTGAGCCTTTCTGATATGGTTCTTGGATGTGTTCCTCCCATGGTCGGATGTTGTTGAAATATTGTAAATTCAAAGAATATTCTATATGTATTTCTTTGTGGTCCCCGATGGTCCTACCA
>LPNX010869659.1:995500-1055250 GCA_001517045.1 Pseudotsuga menziesii | reverse complement strand
ATCAACCATTTTTGAAACGGGGGTAAAAATAGCTACTAAAATTAGGAGAGAGAAAAACGAGAACTATGTCGAGTTCTCGTTTCATAGTATAAGTGGTTCCTACACCAATTAAACTTCTCGGTGCCCACATACTTGGTCAATGAGTACAATGCTCTTCATAGTGTCCACCTTTTGCAACAACACTTTATAGTTCTCCACCATGTCTCTCACAAAGTGATACTTCACATCAATATGCCATGTCTTTGAATGGTATGCTTGGTTCTTTGCCAAGAAGATTGCAATTTTATTTTCACAATCCAACCTAACAGCTTGTTGTTTAAACCCACCTTCTGAACATAATCTATACAACCAAACTACCTCTTTGTTTGCATGAGTGGCTACCATGTATTTATCCTTATTAGCAGACAATGAAATTATTTATTTCTTCCTACTCATCCAACTGATTGCCCCACCAAATAACTTGAAAACATATCCACTAGTCGATCGTCTACGATCTATATCTCCAGCCCAAACGAAGTCGACAAAACCATTGACATATATTTTATTTTTGATATTAGGTTCCCCTTGATAGAGTATTCCATAATATGATGTGTCATGTAGATGCTTGAATACTCTCTTGGTTGCGTTCTAGTGCTCCTTTCTAGGTGTCGACATGTATATACTCAATACTCCCATTGGATGGGAAATATTTGGTTGGGTACAAACTATTGCATGCATATGTTGTTGCTGCAACCACTACCTCAAAAAATTTCATGTTTTGGGCCCCCCCTTTTGATTTATAGTATCTAAGCCTTCCTAGAATGCCTTTTCCTTTTTCCTGACTTAGTTTTTATTTTACAAATCAAAAAAAATATTAAGATGAAACTCATTTTTTTCCACCCACCGTATCAGATGAAATCAATGAGTTTAGCCGATGTAGCAGAAGAGCTACCCGTTAAACCTACCGATCCTTCAATTTTCTTCTTCCTTTTGGAAAACTCACGTGATTTTACCGAGTCATCGGTTAGAATATAACCTCTGGAGCTGATGTTATTGAAGACAGTTTATTTTTCTTTTTCGACGACTTGTTGACATCCTTTCCGATGCATCAGGTCATCTTGTCAAATATTTTTCGACGACATCGAAAGCAATGTCTTTTCTTATCTGCCCACCACATCGGAAACTTTTCATAATTTTTCCGATGGGCCACTTCGAGAGTCATTTTCGGTGTTTTCGAATGCCCCATATGTTTGCAACTGATGTCTTCCCAGAGTCCCAACCGATACTGCGCTAATGAGTGAGTCTAGCTGCTGATGGAGTTAAGTTCTAATTGATGTGGGAGCTTGATTTTTTCTTGGAAGAGAAAGTCAGTGTCTACCCGATGCACGTCGGATTGCTACTTATTTCCTACCTGACACTGGTGGATGCACATACTTTTATTCTAACTGATATGTTCCTGAAGGTTTAGCCGATACTACGCGCATGAACAAAGTATTAACCACCGATAGTTTCTTACCAATGAGGGTCATAACATCTTCTCGGTAAGGAAATATTGAGTCTGCTTGATGAACATTGGATTCATCCCAAGATTTCATCTGAGGCCATCGATTACACTCTTAATTTCATTGCCGATGCAGCGTTGTAATTGGCACCAACGATGTTTCAGTCGCGGGCCATTAATTACCTTTTCACAACTATGCCTATTTAAGCCACCGAAGGGTTGGATTGCGGTCATTTATTTGTCCGTTTGAGTTTGTCATTTTATCTACACAGAGCTATCAGCCACTGTGTGTATCTATTCAGCTGCACGAGGATTGCACTCACTCCATCCCGTCTTCTTTCGCCAGGTAGGATTCTAATCTCGTTCACAGTCAAGTTTGACGTTTTGTTACGGGAAATTTGTTCTAGTCTAATGAGATTCGGGTTTCCTGCCCTTATAGGATACTTATACCCCAAGTTCATAGAGGTTTATTTGTTCATCCTAGGTTTTGATGATTATTTTCTCTCGAGTGGAGAAACCCTAGCCTCTCTGCTCCTAGATAGTAGGCCCGTCGAGTTTCCCTACCTGCCTTGGGCCACCCGTCCCTTTTCCCTCGCCATGGGAAATACCATGTCAGTCTATTTAAATGGAAGGGTTGTGTTCAGATGAGTGTTTCTTCATCTGCACCACTCCCTATATTTTTCATCAGTGCATAATCATAAGTGGTATCACCATTGTCTAGATTACAGGATTCCTGGTTTAGAGAGCTTCTTACAACTTGTCGTTTTGATTTTGAGGTGCAGAAGGGTATCCTTATTTTGAAAGGAGAGAGACCTGGTTATCTGGTCATGAGTTGGGTAGGGATTTATTCAGTTTGATAGTCTTCACAGCTCAGTCTTGACCAGTTGAGTCTGTTGGGAGTTTTCTCTTCCCAGGGCTATGTTTTTTGCCACACAGAAACCCTTGGCATTTTGTGTAGGGAAATTTTTTATAGAAGCCTTAGGACCATTGCTCAACTCTCGTTGTAGCATTGCTTTGTTTCGGGTGGGTAGTCAGAGGTTGTTATCCCTGGTGTCACATGGGAATTGAAATGTTTCAGGATGACATGGTAAAACTTTTTGTTTAAATATGACTTCATGTTATTTTTGGTTATTTACAATTGCAGAGTTATTAGTTATATTTATCTACATTGAAATGGATCTAAGGCATGGTTTTATGGTTTTGATAGCCCCAATTTTTATATAGTACCATGCCTAGAAAATGAAAGAAGAAGTTCAAAGCTACGGAGGACGATCCAGAGGTGGAAGTCATAACAAAGGTAGAGATCATCTATGAAGATACTAAAGATTTCACTGGAATTGAGCCTGAGTTCATATGGGGTCTGATCTATCAGAATATCAAGGATTGGAATGTCCCAGATGTGGGATTAGAAGACCTACCAATATATGCAAACATAAATAAGTTATCTATCATGAAGGTGTCTACACATCCCGAACTGTTCCCATGTTCCGAAGTAATCGATTGGATTTTTCCAAGGGACGATATAAATAAGATGATTATGTCAAACATTAATTGACAAGGTTTTGCTACCTGCAACCCGACATATGTATCTCAAGCATGTAAGCTACCTACCCCTCAGATCTATTTGACAGAAAAGCGGTTGAAGGAGCTAGACTTTGATGTTTTTGATTACATATGGAGAATTATTGTCCATGGGAAGCAGTTCTGCATGAATCCTACTAGAGAATATGAAACTTTAAACTTACGTACTCCATATGGGCTTCTAGATTTGATGTTAAACAATATTTTTGGCCGATTGAATGGAAAGTTGTACAAGATAAGCTGGGTACCAGTGATTTATTTTGTAGCCACAAACGGTACCATCTTCAACTGGGATGATATAGTATCAAACAGTTTATCTTCATGCATAAGCGCAGCACTTGGAGGTGTGTCACAGAAGAAGCCATAGTTCTATATGATCTCTTTACTGATTGATTTCATTTTGTTCACCCACTAGTTCCTAGCACTAAATTGCAAATGGGATAAGATGAAGGCCCCTGTATATTTTGCATACCAGCTTTTATGGGCGCACAAATACTATAGTTACTACAAGAGCATCTGTGAAGACTTCCTAATGCCACTATACAAGTTAATATTCCTCATAGAATACAATTGCATGTTTGAAAATACATTGGAGATAGTGGAAGAAAATGGGCATTATTACCTCTCAGAAGAAGGTCTATACCTAAGAATGTTTGGGGTATCTACGGCCCTGTCACATACCCCAATTTTGTAAAATAATGTTAATTGTTTTAATTATATTCTTGAGACATTATGTTAAATTTAATGCTAAGTAGGAACTGATGACTCAGCAGAGTCAAAAGAAGTGGAATGTAATTCTGAATATTTTATTATTAATAAATAAAATATGGAGACAACAGCATGGGAGAGCTGTTAATAAGAGGTTACTGGTCAAACTGGTGGATGGAACTAGGTGGAGGGCAAAAGACAAGTGGTAGCATCCTCAAACACTTCCTAAGTTGCAGGTGTCAACTTCCCTATAATTGGGGTCATGATCCCCCAACAAAGTGGGATTAGAGCAGGTGACTCAATAAATGACAACTAACCCAAAAAGACCTAGGCAATCTTTTAAAAGTACCCAATGAATAGAGCTGAGGCTGCTCAGATATTTTCCAGAGAAGAATCATTCAGGTGGAATGCTATTCAAGAAATTCATTAGGGAAAAAGGGAGAAACAGTAAGGAAGTTGTTCTGAGAGGAATGCTACAGTAACTTGATCTATTACAGCTTGTTAGCTGGGAGAACTTACTGATAAGTTTAGGATTGATACTGAGTTGAAGATTGGTATTTGACTATTGCTGCACCTAGTTCCAGCTAGGGAGAACAGAGCAAGCTTGGGGGTCCTGAGGAGTTGTTGTTTGAGCGCTCTCCAGGAGTTGGTAGGGAGGAACGACCTCCCATTACTGTTGTTGTCTAAAGTTCAAACAGGTTCTGTCATCTAACTGTCTTTGTTTTAATAATTGTGAATGGTTGAATGTTATGTTTGTAGTTTATGATATAAATATTTAGATGATTTAGTGATGTAAATGTTTTTAGTTTATCAGTAATAGAATCTTTTGATGAAAAATAATAACCCACTGTGTTTTTCCTCATCTGGGTTTACCAGACCGTACTCCAGCACAGGGGTAAAGTTATAATAAAGATGGCATGATGAGATTGTAGAATAGTAGACTATTTCTTTATCTATTATCAGAAGAGATATTTTTTTTTACTGATAGTAGCATGTGTTCATAGATAAAACTATTTTCTTGTACAGTATTTTACTTTCAGTAATTCTATTAATTTTTAAAAGAACAGATAGAAGAATATAATAATCGTGACTGAAGAAAGGCTGGACTAGATATATCTGTTGTTTAAACCTTACAGCTTCTTTCTTTCAGTTTAAAATAACTTAACTAGTTCATGTCCAAATAACAATACTAAAAGTAGAAGGAATTAAATATTGATTAAACTCTACAGTCAAAGCAAGTTGGTCTAGATTTTTTTGTATAATTAGTGATGTAATCATTTCATTATTTTCTTCCTTTTTATTTGGACTAAGCTTGAACAGTTTCCAGAAACGTTAATCTATTTTTTTTTTCTTAAAGTGTAAATGAATGTTACTATCTATGTTTATGAGATAGACTCTAGTTAGAGTTAATTGATTTCTTTTGTATATACATAAATAGTATAACTAATAAGACAAACTAATTACTAAAAGAACATATATAGTATTAGCATAAATAGCATAGGAAATAAATAACAAAATACTATCTTTCTATGTGCTTATAAAATAAACTAAAGATATTAACATAGAGGCATTAGTACTCTCAAGAAAGATAATATCGTTATTACATTAATAATAATATACTTTTTATTTTATACATTATAGGAATATTATTATTTTTTAACATAAAGTAATGCTATTATTACTTTAATTGCAACCCAGAACTAATTATTCTTTCTGTGCTACAAGTATACTGACAGTACCTAAAGGTATTGTTAAAAGGAAAACATAAAAACCCTATGTCATTGAGGGATATAAACTATATATCAACACTTACTTTCTCTTATTAACAAGTAAGTCAATTTGTAAACTAGGTACACAAACCCTAATAATAATATCAAGAGTAATAATCAAATGCATATTTGTACAGGAAATAAATAACAGAGTGGCAGAATGCTCGACTATCGAGCTTAACTTTATATTATAAAATATAAACAGTAACCCTCACTTTTGTAGAAGCACAGTACAACCTAACAGTAACTTAAATAGGAATGGAGTTATCTTCTTTACTGTTAAAATTAGGGTAAAAACCCAATTCATCAAGAATATACAAAGATTATAATTGTAAAATCCAGTTCAGTAATAAAAACCCACGGCCGTACTAAAAATTTACATAGGGAGGATTTTACAGCTTGTCCTTTACATTAAACACAGTATTATTATACAAAACAAAATGTACACTCACGGCCGAAGCCGGAGAGCCCTGCCGTAAGCAAGGGTCTTAACAAACTATGGAAAAAACAGGGAAGTAAACAACCAAAACAACCAAAACCCATGAGGGTCTTTCAGGCCGCAACGACCAACCCTTAACTTTCCATGAGGGTTTGCACAAGGTAGAACAACCATGGAAGGACCAGGGCTTACCGTGGCCTTTATATCGCTGCAACCTCGTACTTGCTATGCAGACAGAGAAGAGAGACAAGTCGCACCTGCAAGATCATCACACGTCCTACTGTTAATTATATTTTAAACATGAAGAGTTATTTAAACCATGAAATGTGCAATAACAATAAAAAGAAACGAATGATACTTTTTTTTTACCTCAGCACTTAAAAGCCGTTAACCAGCAATGCAGCTACCAGTGACCAGCTCGAGTAAGAAGTTTGTCATTCAGCTGCAAAGGAAACGACGTTACAATACTCCGTCAATCATTGACAGCAGAGAACCCCGAAGTTATTCAGCTGACGAGGTAAAACCCTAAGTCGTGCTGTTACTCTTTCCCATATAATGCACAGTAAACGGTGAAACTCAAGCCACAACACTCCGAAAGGAGGAACCACTCCTGTATTGATAAACTAAAGGAGAAGGGTGAGGGATATTATAGTTAAGGGTTCAAGTTTAAGCTGGTGAGGCAGTGAGAATCTAAAAGGAGAACAAATAACATATGATGCACAGAAATACTTCGGCACGGCCTTCACTATTATGCATTTGGGCAAGCTAACCAGGGAGGAATAAGCCAAGGACAGTAGCAACACTATTCAAGTGATAGAGCAGCTGGTTATTTCGTAGAGGATCGACGAGTGCCCAAAGGCGAGGGAAGACTAACAAGCTAGGGTTTGAGATGGCCCTTTTAACCCTGCGATGCTTGGCCCAAACGAACACACGTCTCCATGAAAATTATTTGCTCACAGTTGGTATTCTTTCCATAGTTTTCGATGAGCAAATCATGAGGAACAATTTTTTGTCAATCATTTGGCTTTCTCGAAGGTTACACTATAGTCCCAGCCGAAGTCAACCTATCATTGGAGAATAATAACAAGAATTTTGTTAACACGTAAATTATACCATAGAGCTTACTACCGATGTAAGATTATAGCAATTCATTATAATACATTATGGTATATTATCATTCATGCAATGCAATCGAGATATAACCCTATGTTCATCGTGGGTGTAGTTGATATTACAATCTAGAACTTTGTAAAATGATATGCTTACCTAATAAACATTTGATCAAAGGGTATACTATATCTAGAGTGATAAGTGCATAACATAACCTTATGAACAAGCTTGGAATGTATGAGATAAAGGTTTATAAGAGTCTTCCTTTAGAGTTAAATCCTTAAATTTGTTATGACATGATCTTGTTCATGACCTTTCCATTTAGGTGAATGACTATTTTGTCATTCAACTCTTACAATATTAAATGAAATAAGTTTCGTAATTTGTTGCAGAAGGAAAGTATAATACATATGTTTAAGTAAGAATAATACTTACACAAGTATTCACTCAACCTCTATATTTTAATTATAGAATATACTAATGATCGATATTAAGGGTGTTGTAAAATCGACCATGGTAAGTATACTGTTAGTAATGTTAATCCCTTTGGTCTTGTCATAACTATCTAAGAATAGAAATTGGTAAGTAATACAAAAGAAAGGAATAACAATTATTTTAATTATTGTTTTGCCTATAATTAAAGATTCTTAACCAAGAAATTGTAACATACTAGGGTTAAGCTTTTAATATCATTATTAAAGAATCTCCCAACATAAATGTTAGACCAATAACGATTATGTTATGCATTCTTTTAAGATAATAGCCACTAAGGACAGGCCCTCTTATTTGATATGAAAGGAATAGAATAAAAACCTGTATACAACAAGTTATCTATCTGACTAACATGAACTTTAGTTTAGAAACAGTTATTGCATAATTAAAAACTTGGGTTTCAGGTTGAGCATATCTTTCCCAAAGGGAAGAATGAAATAAAGTTGTAATTCCCTTAAACTTCAAAAGTAGAAAATGGGAACAGTAATACGTAAACCCCTTATTAATACACATTACGATGTAAATGTATGTATGCACTTGAAAAGTAAACTGTAAATTCTATAACCCTGCCTTTTTCTACTCTATTTTTGCAAAGAGTTTAATTGAGGTCTTTTAACACTTGACATCTATGATAAATATTGAATAATACAGTAATATTTAAGAACCATAAAGTTACTCCCGCTAGAAAGATGGACAGTTATTGAATTTACCTCAGTAAGCATTGAAAGCTGTTTAGCATTTATCTTCCTACTGAACTTTTATTTTTGCGACGTACTTGTATCTTAAACACTTTAGAATTTCGACAAGATGCAACCGAACTTCTTACCTGTAGTCTGTAAGAACAGGAAAACGTTCTGCATTAGCTCGAAAGCTAAGTAAGCCCAGTTTTTGCATAACATCCCACCTTGTGGTCGCAAAAAGAAAACAAGTCAGTAAACTGAAAAGAACTGTTCTAGCACTAAACAAAACCAACAGATAATTCAAATAATAAGTTGGTAACATATAAGTAATTTCATAATTAGTTAACTGTAATATTGAAGAATTACATGCATTTTTAAATTTTTAAATTTTTCGGAAAATTTGGGGTTTTGACATGTGGTATCAAAGCATGGTTCAATTGCTAGGTCTTGATGTAAGCCCAACTAGTTTCCGTAGAACAGTAAAATAATATACTAACCTATATTCTGTTTTATGTAAAGAACATAAAATTTCTTTTTTCTGAAATTTAACAGGCAGGTATGGAGAAGCTAGGAGAATATGTTCAGCAGGAGTCTCCAAACACAGAGATAAGGCAATTGTCCAGAGAAGCTATGTTAGAAGAGGTAACTGCTCACTCCTAAGAGCTGATGCAGACTATAAAGGATTTGAAGATTGAAATGGAATCAGTCAAGAAGGACAATGAGAGGATTTTGAAGACTCAGGAAGAGTTGAACCAAATTTTGATGGAAAAGTTCCAAACTGAAGGAAGGAGCAAAAGATCAGAATCTGAGGAGGCTAGTCATCAAAGAAAGTCTAAAAAGGTGAAGCTGGTGAAAACCGACAACAGTTCATCATCTGAAGGGTTAGGTGAACAACAAAGCTACCACACTACTAGTGACAGTAGTGAGGCTGAGTTGTATGACAGAAAGAATAAGTATAGACCATATGAGGAGATTTCAGGGGAGTTTAAAAAGATAAAGCCCCCAAGTTTTAGTGGAGAAACTAAGAAAGGGGAAGAAGCAGAGTCCTGGTTATCCGGGATGAAGAAGTATTTTTAGATATACAACTATTCAAATCAGCTAAAGCAAGAATGGCAATCTATAATATCTCTGGAAAGGTCGACATATGGTGGCAAGATCTGAAGAGAGTCAAGGGTATCAAGGAAAAAGAAGTTAATTGGAGTACCTTTAAAAGGTACTTCAAGAAGAAATTTCTATCCGAAAAATATTATGAAGAGAGAGCTAAATAATTTTACGAATTGAAGTTAGGTTCAATGACTATGAAGGATTTGAACAGTAAATTCTTAAGCTTGCTGAGGTATGTACCTTATTTGGTAGACGAGAAACCTAAAGTGCAGCGGTTTCTCAGCTGTCTGCCATATCACATTAAGGACATAATTGAGTATGATAACCCGAAGACTCTGGAGGAATCCATACGGAAGGCTAATTTCTTTTTTGAGCAGAACAAGAAGAAGGAAGGCTTAGCCAACTGGAAGGCTAAGAAAAACAACAGTCAGCCTGAGTTCAAGAAGAAGGAATTCGTACCCTAGAAGAATTTCAAGAATAATAAGAACAGAAACTATTCTAACAATAAAAAATTTCAGGGAAATAGAAATGGTGCTTCCAATAATTCGAATAATTTCAAGGGCAAGGAAGCTGCAAATAACCATGGGAATTTCACCAAGAGTTTTGAACGAAAGGAGCTTATTAAGTGCTGGGAATGTAATGGCCCACACTACGCCTCGATTTTCCCAAACCGGAAAAATTCAATCAGCAATATTCACACTGTGCAGGAGGAAATGACCATTGGAGAACTTGCCAGGACTATGCCCAGAATAAATGCAACATTGGAGAACCGCCAAGCTAACTATCAGACTTCCATGGTGGAAGTGGAAGGTATGATTAACCAAACCCCTGTAACCATTCTAATTGATCCAAGAGCTAGTCTTAGTTACATTGCACCTCAGATAGTGGAAAAATGTAATTTGTCTATAGATAAATTTGATAATTCCTGGTTAGTTCAATTAGCCACTGGGGAAAAAAGAAGAGTAACCTGCTTTGTGAAAGAATGTGCTTTACTTATGGATGATTTTAAAACTATAGTTAAGCTTAATGTCTTACCACTTGGCTCATATGATTTACTGATTGGCATGGATTGGTTAGAACAACATAAGGTAGTTTTAAACTGTTATGATAAAACCTTTATGTGCGTAAATAGTAATGAACAACCCGTAAAAGTTAAGGGTATTCCTAGGAAAACTGTAATCAGGTAGATTTTTGCTTTACAACTTAAAAGAGCAGTTAGAAAAGGGTGTAAAGCTTATGCTGTAACTATTACAGATGAGGCAAGTAAGTCTGAAATAGATAAGTTAAAAAGAAAAGATATTCCTGTTTTAAACGAATTTACTGATGTTTTCCTAGAAGAAATTCCAGGATTACCTCCTAGGAGGGAACTGGATTTCACTATTGAGCTGGTGCCAGGTGCTGTACCTAGCTCGAAGGCTCCGTATTGTATGAATATCTTAGAACGTAATGAGCTAAAATCATAGTTAAAAGAGTTAATAGATAAGAAGTACATTCGACCTAGTGTGTCTCCTTGGGGGGCACCAGTCATCTTTGTCAAAAAGAAAGACAGAACTATGCGACTATGCATAGACTACCGTCAACTAAACAAGATGACCATTAAAAATAGATATCCATTGCCCTGCATAGATGATCTGTTTGATCAGCTACGTGGAGCTACGATGTTCTCAAAGATAGATCTGAGGTCAGGATATCATCAGGTAAGAATTAAAGATGAAGATATCTTCAAGACAGCCTTCAGAACAAGGTATGGACATTACGAATTTGTCGTAATGCCATTTGGGCTTACCAACGCCCCAGCTATATTTATGTGTTTAATGAATAATATAATGCATAAATACTTAGATAAATTTGTTGTCATGTTTATTGATGACATCTTAATTTACTCTAAAACTGAAGCAGAACATAAAGAACACCTAAGGATAGTTTTACAAGAGTTACGAGAGCAACATCTCTTCACGAAGTTTAGCAAGTGTGATTTCTTTAAGGATGAAATCCAGTACTTAGGTCAGGTAGTGACTAAGGAAGGGATTTCAGTCGATCCTGAAAAGATTCAGGCAATCAAAGATTGGCCAGTTCCAAAAGACGTAACAGATGTTAGGTCATTCATGGGAATTACTGGCTATTACCAAAGATTCATTGAAGGCTTCTCAAAAATATCTAATTCAATCACTTCCTTGCAAAAGAAAGGCAAGAAATTCAATTGGAACTTAAAGTGTGAAGAAAGTTTTAAGAAGTTAAAAACCTTATTAACAAGTGCGCCTATTCTAAGAATAACAGATCCTACTAAGGATTTTGTGGTATGCACAGATGCCTGTAATGATGGCTTAGGCGGTGTGCTGACTCAAGATGGGCATGTCATTTCCTATGAGTCTAGGAAGTTAAAAATCGATGAAAAGAATTACGTAACTTATGATTTAGAACTTGTGACTGTTATACATGCCTTAAAAATGTGGCGACATCATTTAATAGGCAGAAATTTTATTTTAATGACTGATAATAAAGGACTGAAATATCTTTTAGATCAGCCTAAATTAAATGCAAGACAAGCAAGGTGGTTAGCCTTCTTGAGTGAATATGATTTTTAAATCCAACATATAAAAGGAAAGGAAAATAAGGTGGCTGATGCTTTAAGCAGAAACGTAAAGCTGAATTTTACAGCAGCAATTAGCACTTATGCTTCTGATTTAAATGAACAGCTTACCGAAGGGGTAAAACTGGATGAAATTGATAAAAAATTACAAGTTACAGCTAAAGAGAAACCTACATAAAGCTTAATAAAAGGTTATAGTCTAAATAAAAATGGATTTTTATTATTTAAGGAAAAACTGTATGTGCCTAAGGTTAAGTTGTTGATTCTGGAAGAAGTCCATAAAACACCTTACTCAGGACATCCAGGTTACCAAAATACTGTAACCATGCTAAGAAAAGAATATTTATGGCCTAATATGAAATCTAAAGTAGCTGAATACATAGCTAGATGTTTGGACTGTCAACAAGTGAAAACCGAACACCAACATCCAGCTGGTTTACTGCAACCTTTACCTATTCCTAGTTGGAAATGGGAAGTAATCAGCTTAGATTTTATTACTGGATTGCCCAGAAATCAGAATCAAAATGACTCAATTATGGTGGTGGTAGATAAATTAAGCAAAGCATCACATTTCATTCCTGTTAAAACTACTTACAAGGCCGCTAACATAGCCGACATATTCTTAAAGCAAATTTTTCAGTTACATGGAGTACCGAAGGTTATCATTTCAGACAGGGATCCTAAATTCACAGGAAATTTCTGGAAGTCCTTGTTTAAGGGATTGAATACAACCTTGAATTTCAGTACCTCCTTCCATCCTCAAACTGATAGACAGACTGAAAGAGTGAATCAGGTGCTGGAGGATTTATTAAGGATGTATGTTAAGGATCAGCCAGGTAAGTGGGAAGACTAGCATCTAGCATAGTTTGCATATAATAATAACTATCAGTCATCAGCTAAGTTTAGTCCATTTGAAATTTTTTATGGGCGTAAATGCAACACTCCTATCTCCTGGAATAATCCAGTAGATAGATTGGTTTTAGGACCAGAATTATTAAAAGAAATGGAGGAGATTGTGAAGCAAGTGCAAAAAAATTTGAAGGTGGCCCAGGATCGGCAGAAGAGCCAAGCAGATTTAAAAAGAACTCCCAAGGACTTCGAGGTAGGTGAGCACGTGTTTATAAAGGTAAGACCAAAGAAAAGCTCTCTAAGACTGGGGAGTTTTGCAAAACTATCACCACATTATTGTGGTCCGTTTGAAATTTTATCTAGAATTGGTCAAGTTGCATATCAGCTAGCGTTACCACCTAACTTAAAAGTGCATAATGTTTTTCATATCTCTGTTTTGAAAAAGTATGTTCATGATGCTACTCATGTGGTTGATTGGAATATTGTACAGGTGGAACCAGAAGGAGAAATTCTGGTGGAATCGGAATGTATCCTCGGGAGGAGGGAAATTACTCTGCGGAACCACACCATTGGATAGGTGAAGGTGCAATGGAAGCACCTTAGTCCTGAAGAGGCTACCTGGGAACTGGAAAGTAAGATGCGGGAGGAATACTTAGATCTGTTCCAGGAGGTTGTAGAGGATGAAGAATAAGTAACATCGAGGACGATGTTACATTTTAAGGGGGTGTGTATGTCACATACCCCAATTTTGTAAAATAATGTTAATTGTTTTAATTATATTCTTGAGACATTATGTTAAATTTAATGCTAAGTAGGAACTGATGACTCAGCAGAGTCAAAAGAAGTGGAATGTAATTCTGAATATTTTATTATTAATAAATAAAATATGGAGACAACAGGATGGGAGAGCAGTTAATAAGAGGTTACTGGTCAAACTGGTGGATGGAGCTAGGTGGAGTGAAAAAGACAAGTGGCGGCATCCTCAAACACTTCCTAAGTTGTAGGTGGCAACTTCCCTATAATTGGGGTCATGATCCCCCAAGAAAGTGGGATTAGAGCAGGTGGCTCAATAAATGACAACTAACCCAAAAAGTCCTAGGCAATCTTTTAAAAGTACCCAATGAATAGAGCTGATGCTGCTCAGATATTTTCCAGAGAAGAATCATTCAGGTGGAATGCTATTCAGGAAATTCATTGGGGAAAAAGGGAGAAATAGTAAGGAAGTTGTTCTGAGAGGAATGCTGCAGTAACTTGATCTATTACAACTTGTTAGTTGGGAGAACTTACTGATAACTTCAGGATTGATACTGAGTTGAAGATTGGTATTTGACTATTGCTGCACCTAGTTCCAGCCAGGGAGACTAGAGAAAGCTCGGGGGTCCTGAGGAGTCGTTGTTTGAGCGCTCTCCAGGAGTTGGTAGGTAGGAACGGCCTCCCATTGTTGTTGTTGTCCAAATTTCAAACAGGTTCTGTCATCTAACTGTCTTTGTTTTAATAACTGTGAATGGTTGAATGTTATATTTGTAGTTTATGATATAAAGATTTAGATGATTTAGTGATGTAAATGTTCTTAGTTTATTAGTAATAGAATATTTTGATGAAAAATAATAACCCACTGTGTTTTTCCTCATCTGGGTTTACCAAACCGTACTCCAGCACAGGGGTAAGGTTATAATAAAGATGGCATGATGAGATTGTAGAATAGTAGACTATTTCTTTATCTATTATCAGAAGAGATTTTTTTTTTTTACTGACAGTAGCATGTGTTCATAGATAAAAATATTTTCTTGTACAGTAATTCTATTAATTTTTAAAAGAACAGATAAAAGAATATAATAATCACACTGAAGAAAGGCTGGACTAGATATATCTGTTGTTTAAACCTTACAGCTTCTTTCTTTCAGTTTAAAATAACTTAACTAGTTCATGTCCAAATAACAATACTAAAAGTAGAAGGAATTAAATATTGATGAAACTCTATAGTCAAAGCAAGTTGGTCTAGATTTTTTTGTATGATTAGTGATGTAATCATTTCATTAGTTTCTTCCTTTTTATTTGGACTAAGCTCGAACAGTTTCCAGAGCTGTTAATCTATTTTTTTTTCTTAAAGTGTAAATGAATGTTACTATCTATGTTTATGAGATAGACGCTAGTTAGATTTAATTGATTTCTTTCGTATATACATAAATAGTATAACTAATAAGACAAACTAATTACTAAAAGAACATATATAGTATTAGCATAAATAGCATAGGAAATAAATAACAAAATACTATCTTTCTATGTGCTTATAAAATAAACTAAAGATATTAACATAGAGGTATTAGTACTCTCAAGAAAGATAATATCGTTATTACATTAATAATAATATACTTTTTATTTTATACATTATAGGAATATTATTATTTTTTTAACATAAAGTAAGGCTATTATTACTTTAATTGCAACCCAGAACTAATTGTTCTTTCTGTGCTACAAGTATACTGACAGTACCTAAAGGTATTGTTAAAAGGAAAACATAAAAACCCTATGTCATTGAGGGATATAAACTATATATCAACACTTACTTTCTCTTATTAACAAGTAAGTCAATTTGTAAACCAGGTACAGAAACCCTAATAATAATATCAAGAGTAATAATCAAATGCATATTTGTGCAGGAAATAAATAACAGAGTGGCAGAATGCTCGACTATCGAGCTTAACTTTATATTATAAAATATAAACAGTAACCCTCACTTTTGTAGAAGCATAGTACAACCTAACAGTAACTTAAATAGGAATGGAGTTATCTTCTTTACTGTTAAAATTAGGGTAAAAACCCTATTCATCCAGAATATACAAATATTATAACTGTAAAATCCAGTTCAGTAATAATAACCCACGTCCGTACTAAAAATTTACATAGGGAGGATTTTACATCCTGTTCTTTACATTAAACACAATATTATTATACAAAACAAAATGTACACTCACGGCTAAAACCGGAGAGCCCTGCCGTAAGCGAGGGTCTTAACAAACTATGGAAAAAACAGCGAAGTAAACAACCAAAACAACCAAAACCCATGAGGGTATTTCAGGCTGCAACGACCAACCCTTAACTTTCCATGAGGGTTTGCACAAGGTAGAACATCCATGGAAGGACCAGGGCTTACCGTGTCCTTTATATCGCCGCAACCTCATACTCGCTGTGCAGACAAAGAAGAGAGATAAGTCGCACCTGCAAGATCATCACACATCCTACTGTTAATTATATTTTAAACGTGAAGAGTTATTTAAACCATGAAATGTGCAATAACAATAAAAAGAAATGAATGATACTTTTTTTTACCTCAGCACTTAAAAGCAGTTAACCAGCAATGCAGCTACCAGCGACCAACTTGAGTAAGAAGTCTGTCATTCAGCTGCAAAGGAAACAATGTTACAATACTCCGTCAATCACTGATAGCAGAGAACCCCCAAGTTATTTGGCTGACGAGGTAAAACCCTAAGCCGTGATGTTACTCTTTCCCATACAATGCACAGTAAACGGTGAAACTCAAGCCACAACACTCCGAAAGGAGGAACCACTCCTGTATTGATAAACTGAAGGAGAAGGGTGAGGGCTATTACAATCAAGGGTTCGAGTTTAAGCTAGTGAGGCAGCGATAATCTAAAAGGAGAACAAATAACGTATGATGCACAGAAATACTTCGGCACGGCCTTCACTATTATGCATTTGGGCAAGCTAACTAGGGAGGAATAATCCAAGGACAGTAGCAACACTATTCAGGTGACAAAGCAGCCGATTATTTCACAGAGGATTGAAGAGTGCCCGAAGGCGAGGGAAGACTAACGAGCTAGGGTTGGAGATGGCCCTTTTAACCCTGCGATGCTTGGCCCAAATGAAGACACATCTCCATGCCAATTATTTGCTCGCGGTGGGTATTCTTTCCATAGTTTTCGATGAGCAAATCTTGAGGAACAATTTTTTGTCAATCATTTGGCTGTCTCGAAGGTTACACTATAGTCCCAGCTGAATTCAACCTATCATTGGAGAATAATAACAAGAATTTTGTTAACACATAAATTATACCATAGAGCTTACTAGCGATGTAAGATTATAGCAATTCATTATGATACATTATGGTATATTATCATTCATGCAATGCAATCGAGATATAACCCTATGTTCATCGTGGGTGTAGTTGACATTACAATCTAGAACTTTGTAACATGATATGCTTACCTAATAAACATTTGATCAAAGGGTATACTATATCTAGAGTGATAAGTGCATAACATAACTTTATGAAGAAGCTTGGAATGTATGAGATAAAGGTTTATAAGAGTCTTCCTTTATATTTAAATCCCTAAATTTGTTATGACATGATCTTGTTCATGACCTTTCCATTTAGGTGAATGACTATTTTGTCATTAAACTCTTACAATCTTAAATGAAATAAGTTTCCTAATTTGTTGCAGAAGGAAAGTATAATACATATGATTAAGTAAGAATAATACATACACAAGTATTCACTCAACCTCTATATTTTAATTATAGAATATACTAATGATCGATATTAAGGGTGTTGTAAAATCGACCATGGTAAGTATACTGTTAGTAATGTTAATCCCTTTGGTCTTGTCATAACTATCTAAGAATAGAAATTGGTAAGTAATACAAAAGAAAGGAATAACAATTATTTTGATGATTGTTTTGCCTAGAATTAAAGATTCTTAACCAAGAAATTGTAACATACTAGGGTTAAGCTTTTAATCTCGTTATTAAAGAATCTCCCAACATAAATGTTAGACCAATAACGATTATGTTATGAATTCTTTTAAGATAATAGCCACTAAGGACAGGCCCTCTTATTTGATATGAAAGGAATAGAATAAAAACCTGTATACAACAAGTTATCTATCTGACTAACATGAACATTAGTTTAGAAATAGTTATTGCATAATTAAAAACTTGTGTTTCAGGTTGAGCATATCTTTCCCAAAGGGCAGCATGAAATAAAGTTGTAATTCCCTTAAACTTTAAAAGTTGAAAATGGGAACAGTAATACGTAAACCCCTTATTAATACACATTACGACGTAAATGTATGTATGCACTTGGAAAGTAAACTGTAAATTCTATAACCCTGCCTTTTTCTACTCTATTTTTGCAAAGAGTTTAATTGAGGTCTTTTAACACTTGACATCTATGATAAATATCGAATAATACAGTATTCTTTAAGAACCATAAAGTTACTCCTGCTAGAAAGATGGACAGTTATTGAATTTACCTCAGTAAGCATTGAAAGTTGTTTAGCATTTATCTTCCTAATGAACTTTTATTTTTGCGACGTACTTGTATCTTAAGCACTTTAGAATTTCGACAAGCTGCAACCAAACTTCTTACCTATAGTCTGTAAGAATATGAAAATGTTCTGCATTAGCTCGAAACCTAAGTAAGCCCAGTTTTTGCATGACAGCCCACCTTGTGGTCGCAAAAAGAAAACAAGTCAATAAACTGAAAAGAACTGTTCTAGCACTAAACACAACGAACAGATAATTCAAATAATAAGTTGGTAGCATATAACTAATTTCATAATTAGTTATTGGTAATATTGAAGAATTACATGCATTTTTAAATTTTTAAATTTTTCGGAAAATTCGGGGTTTTGATATGTGGTATCAAAGCATGGTTCAAATACTAGGCCTTGATGTAAGCCCAACTAGTTTCCGTAGAACAGTAAAATAATATACTAACCTATATTTTGTTTTATGTAAAGAACAAAAAATTTCTTTTTTCTAAAATTTAATAGGCAGGTATGGAGAAGCTAGGAGAATATGCTCAGGAGGAGTCTCCAAACACAGAGACAAGGAAATTGTCCAGAGAACCTATGTTAGAAGAGGTAACTGCTCACTCCTCAGAGCTGATGTAGACTATAAAGGATTTGAAGACTGAAATGGAATCAGTCAAGAAGGACAATGAGAGGATTTTGAAGACTCGGGAAGAGTTGAACCAAATTTTGATGGAAAAGTTCCAAACTGAAGGAAGGAGCAAAAGATCAGAATCTGAGGAGGCTAGTCATCAAAGAAAGTCTAAAAAGTTGAAGCTGGTGGAAACTGACAGCAGTTCATGATCTGAAGGGTTCGGTGAACAACAAAGCTACCACACTACTAGTGACAGTAGTGAGGCTGAGTTGTATGACAGAAAGAAGAAGTATAGACCATATGAGGAGATTTCAGGGGAGTTTAAAAAGATAAAGCCCCCAACTTTTAGTGGAGAAAATGAGAAAGGGGAAGAAGTAGAGTCCTGGTTATCCGGGATGAAGAAGTATTTTCAGATATACAACTATTCAAATCAGATTAAGGCAAGAATGGCAATCTATAATCTCTCCGGAAAGGCCGACATATGGTGGCAAGATATGAAGAGAGTCAAGGGTATCAAGGAAAAAGAAGTTAATTGGAGTACCTTTAAAAGGTACTTCAAGAAGAAATTTCTGTCCGAACAATATTATGAAGAGAGAGCTAAAGAATTTTACAAATTGAAGTTAGGTTCAATGACTATGAAGGATTTGAATAGTAAATTATTAAGCTTGCTGAGGTATGTACCTTATTTGGTAGACAAGAAACCTAAAGTGTAGTGGTTTCTCAGCTGTCTGCCATATCACATTAAGGACATAATTGAGTATGATAACCCGAAGAATTTGGAGGAAGCCATGCGGAAGGATAATTTCTGTTTTGAGCAGAACAAGAAGAAGGAAGGCTTAGCCAACTGGAAGGCTAAGAAAAACAATAGTCAACCTGAGTTCAAGAAGAAGGAATTCGTACCCCAGAAGAATTTCAAGAATAATAAGAACAGAAATTATTCTAACAATAAAAAATTTCAGGGAAATAGAAATGGTGCTTCCAATAATTCAAATAATTTCAAGGGCAAGGAAGCTGCAAATAACCTTGGGAATTTCACCAAGAGTTTTGAACGAAAAGAGCCTATTAAGTGCTGGGAATGTAATGGCCTGCACTACACCTCGGTTTTCCCAAACCGGAAAAAGTCAATCAGCAATATTCACACTGTGCATGAGGAAATGACCATTGGAGAACTTGCCAGGACTATGCCCAAAATAAATGCAGCATTGGAGAACCACCAAGCTGACTATCAGACTTCCATGGTGGAAGTGGAAGGTATGATTAACCAAACCCCTGTAACCATTCTAATTGATCCAGGAGCTAGTCTTAGTTACATTGCACCTCAGATAGTGGAAAAATGTAATTTGTCTGTAGATAAATTTGATAATTCCTGGTTAGTTCAATTAGCCACTGGGGAAAAAAGAAGAGTAACCTGTTTTGTGAAAGAATGTGCTTTACTTATGGATGATTTTAAAACTACAGTTAAGCTTAATGTTTTACCACTTGGCTCATATGATTTAATGATTGGCATGGATTGGTTAGAACAACGTAAGGTAGTTTTAAACTGTTACGATAAAACCTTTATGTGCGTAAATAGTAATGAACAACCCCTAAAATTTAAGGGTATTCCTAGGAAAACTGTAATCAGGCAGATTTTTGCTTTACAACTTAAAAGAACAGTTAGAAAAGGGTGTAAATCTTATGCTGTAACTATTACAGATGAGGCAAGTAAGTCTGAAACAGATAAGTTAAAAATAGAAGATATTCCTGTGTTAAACGAATTTACTAATGTTTTCCCAGAAGAAATTCTAGGATTACCTCCTAGGAGGGAACTGGATTTCACTATTGAGCTAGTGCCAGGTGCTGTACCTAGCTCGAAGGCTCCGTATCTTATGAATATATTAGAACTTAATGAGCTAAAATCACAGTTAAAAGAGTTAATAGATAAGAAGTACATTTGACCTAGTGTGTCTCCTTGGGGGGCACCGGTCATCTTTGTCAAAAAGAAAGACGAAACTATGCGACTCTGCATAGACTACCGTCAACTAAACAAGATGACCATTAAAAACAGATATCCGTTGCCCCACATAGATGATATGTTTGATCAGCTACGTGGAGCTACGGTGTTCTCAAAGATAGATCTGAGGTCAGGATATCATCAGGTAAGAATTAAAGACGAAGATATCTTCAAGACAGCCTTCAGAACAAGGTATGGACATTACGAATTTGTCGTAATGCCATTTGGGCTTACCAACACCCCAGCTATCTTTATGTGTTTAATGAATAATATAATGCATAAATACTTAGATAAATTTTTTGTCGTGTTTATCGATGACATCTTAATCTACTCTAAAACTGAAGCAGAACATAAAGAACACCTAAGGATAGTTTTACAAGAGTTACGAAAGCAACAGCTCTTCGTGAAGTTTAGCAAGTGTGACTTTTTTAAGGATGAAATCCAGTACTTAGGTCACGTAGTGACTAAGGAAGAGATTTCAGTCTATCCTGAAAATATTTAGGCAATTGAAGATTGGCCAGTTCCAAAAGACGTAACAGATGTTAGGTCATTCATGGGAATTACCGGCTATTATCGGAGATTCATTGAAGGCTTCTCAAAAATAGCTAATCCAATCACTTCCTTGCAAAAGAAAGGCAAGAAATTTGATTGGAACTTAAAGTGTGAAGAAAGTTTTAAGAAATTAAAACCTTATTAACAAGTGCGCCTATTCTAAGAATAACATATCCTAATAAGGATTTTGTGGTATGCACAGATGCCTGTAATGATGGCTTAGGTGGTGTGCTGACTCAAGACGGGCATGTCATTGCCTATGTGTCTAGGAAGTTAAAAATCCACGAAAAGAATTACACAACTTATGATTTAGAACTTGCGACTGTTATACATGCCTTAAAAATGTGGCGACATCATTTAATAGGCAGAAAGTTTATTTTAATGACTGATAATAAAGGACTGAAATATCTTTTAGATCAGCCTAACTTAAATACAAGACAAGCAAGGTGGTTAGCCTTCTTGAGTGAATATGATTTTGAAATCCAACATATAAAAGGCAAGGAAAATAAGGTGGCTGATGCTTTAAGCAGAAATGCAAAGCTGAATTTTACAGCAGTAATCAGCACTTATGCTTCTGATTTAAATGAATAGCTTACCGAAGGGGTAAAACTAGATGAAATTGATCAAAAATTACAAGTTACAGCTAAAGAGAAACCTACAGAAAGCTTAATAAAAGGTTATAGTCTAAATAAAAATGGATTTTTATTATTTAAGGAAAAATTGTATGTGCCTAAGGTTAAGTTGTTGATTCTGGACGAAGTCCATAAAACACCTTACTCAGGACATCCAGGTTACCAAAAGACTATAACCATGCTAAGAAAAGAATATTTATGGCCTAATATGAAATATGAAGTAGCTGAATACATAGCTAGATGTTTGGACTGTCAACAAATGAAAACCGAACACCAACATCCAGCTGGTTTACTGCAACCTTTACCTATTCCTAGTTGGAAATGGGAAGTAATCAGCTTAGATTTTATTACTGGATTTCCCAGAAATCAGAATCAAAATGACTCAATTATGGTGGTGGTAGATAAATTAAGCAAAGCAGCACATTTCATTCCTGTTAAAACTACTTACAAGGCCGCTAACATAGCTGACATATTCTTAAAGCAAATTTTTCAGTTACATGGAGTACCGAAGGTTATCATTTCAGACAGAGATCCTAAATTCACAGGAAATTTCTAGAAGTCCTTGTTTAAGGGATTGAATACAACCTTGAATTTCAGTACCTCCTTCCATCCTCAGACTAATGGACAGACTTAAAGAGTGAATCGGGTGCTGGAGGATTTATTAAGGATGTATGTTAAGGATCAGCCAGGTAAGTGGGAAGACTACTTGCATCTAGCAGAGTTTGCATATAATAATAACTATCAGTCATCAGCTAATGTTAGTCCATTTGAAATTTTGTATGGGCATAAATGCAACACTCCTATCTCCTGGAATAATCCAGTAGATAGATTGGTGTTAGGAGCAGAATTATTAAAAGAAATGGAGGAGATTGTGAAGCAAGTGCAGGAAAATCTGAAGGTGGCCCAGGATCGGTAGAAGAGCCAAGCAGATTTAAAAATAACTCCCAAGGAGTTCGAGGTAGGTGAGCACGTGTTTATAAAGTTAAAACCAAAGAAAAGCTCTCTAAGACTGGGGAGTTGTGCAAAACTAGCACCATGTTATTGTGGTCCGTTTTAAATTTTATATAGAATTGGTCAAGTTGCATATCAGCTAGCGTTACCACCTAACTTGAAATTGCATAATGTTTTTCATATCTCTATTTTGAAAAAGTATGTTCATGATGCTACTCATGTGGTTGATTGGAATATTGTACAGGTGGAACCAGAAGGAGAAATTCTGGTGGAACCAGACTAATCCTCGGGAGGAGGGAAATTACTCTGCGGAACCGCGCCATTTGACAGGTGAAGGTGCAATGGAAGCACCTTAGTCCTGAAGAGGCTATCTGGGAACTGGAAAGTAATATGCAGGAGGCATACCCGGATCTGTTCCAGGAGGTTGCAGAGGATGAAGAATAAGTAACATCGAGGACGATGTTACATTTTAAGGGGGTGTGTATGTCACATACCCCAATTTTGTAAAATAATGTTAATTGTTTTAATTATATTCTTGAGACATTATGTTAAATTTAATGCTAAGTAGGAACTGATGACTCAGCAGGAGGTGTTTTCTAGCCAATATGGTAGGTGATAATTGTCTGAGGCCACCAACATGTGATCGTTGGTGGTGGGATCACTGGTAGATTGGATCATGTTATAAACTTCTTCAAAAGGGTTAAAAGGTGTTGATTCAACAATTGATTTGCCTTTGTCCATAGAGGAGGTAGAAATCATATTGACAGATGCAGTTTGTGAAGCAGGAGGAGGATTTGATAATGGAAAGACTCCCATTAGTGAAGAGTCTTTGATAAGACCTACTCCTATGTCCTTATACTGTGTGGTATTCAGGAGAGAAACATTGTTTACATAATTTGTAATGGCACTAGGTATGATGCATTCTAGCTGATCTATGGTAACAATCCTTCCTTGGAACAGGAATTGGACGAGCCAAGAAAAGCTCGATGCTACTGCTTGCATAACATAGAACTAGTTGCAACCTAGGAGTAGGTTGTAATCCAAAGGAGCATCAACAAATTCAATTTGAATGGAGATTGACTTTTCCCCTAGTTCAATGTGGATGGAAGGTAGTAATCCATAGGTTTGAAATCCACGACCATCAAAAGACTTAAGGGTGGTAGGTGAACAATTGATTTCAGAAGAACCAATGGCTCTCCAACAAGATAAAGACATGATTGATGTGGAGGATCCCTTATCCAAAATGGTACGATGAATAAGCTTTCCATAAATTTTAGTGGTTATCTAGAAAGCTAACTAATGTGAGAGCCTGGTTTTGAAATCATCCAGTTTGAAAGTGATGACGTTACTGTTTTTAGTGTCCATAGCTCCAAGTGCAGTAAGCAAGTTTTTCCATTGGGTGGGACAAGTTTGGAGTACTTCTAAGGTTGACATAGCGCAGGTTGCTTGAGCCAAATATTCTAATATGTTATAATATTGGGCATCACGTGCATTAGGGTTGATAATGGAATTACGAAGAGTACCCTTTGGGGGGCAGAAAATTGCTTCTGGAATAGATTTTTCAATGTGAAGACTGTTACTAGGAGGAGGTGTGGAAGCTAAAGGTTTTTCAGGTAGAACTTCATCAGATTTGTTTTCTAAACGAGGGTCATAGCTATGTGATCTTGTAGTTAAATTAATCGTGTCACTAGACATCATTCTAACTTCATCAGTGGATGAAGAAGGCCCATGCAAGGATTGATGATCAATTAAATGTTGTTGGGAGGGAAAAGGATCTTTGAGAACTACTCAGGTGGGTGCACTTTTCAAAAATTTATTAACTTCCTCATGACAAGGACATTCTTTATTGAAATGGTCACCTCCACAAACTAAACAAGGATATTTTACCTTTATTTTTCCTTTAGAATCAACATCAGGGTTTTGTGGTTTGGTACTTTCCTGTTGATTATTAGGTTTTTTCGATTTATTCTTTCCTTTCTTCTTTCCACCTGAAGATTCAGCATGGACCACATTTACTTCGGTGGAGACAACAGGAGAGGATGCAGTTTTAGCAGGTGGACTTGTTGGTGTGGTAGTTTGATTTTTCTTCTTAGAAGGTTTTTCACCATTTGTGCTTGAACTGAACCAAGTGTGCCATCAACGAGTGGTTCAATTGTGGGTCTCGATGGATCTATTATCGGCCGAGGAGCATGAGTAATCAGATCATACAAAGTTACTAACTAGGAATATACCAAGTCGAGGTACTGAGCATGGCTAATAGCCTACTCCTTGGTAACAACACCTCCCATGGTGAGATCTCTAGCAATGGTTGGGAGCAAAGACTTTGTAAACCAATCAGCCAGTAACTAATCAGGAATGGGAGCCTTGATTAACTTATGTCTTCTTCTCCATTCATGGATATGATTGGAGATATGGCTCGATCTGGTCTGTCGAAGTGGGGTCAAAAATATATGTTTTTATTTCGTACCAGATTGGTAATTGAAAGTGCATTAAGAAATCCATGGCTAAAGCATTAAAGTCCCAAAAGGAGTGTTGTGGCAGCTCTATATACCATTTTGCTGCAATTCCTATGAGGGTTCTTTGGAAAATCATAGACATATTGAGCCATCCATTAACGAGTTTGATGAACACCAAAGATGAAAAGTCATCACATGATTATTAGGGTCCTTGTTGGTTTACCATCAAATTTTGGTATATCAGAAGGCAACTTGACTGGAATGGTTGGCCATGAGGGGTCATGGTGGATTGGATTGTTTATCAATCTGGATAGATCTGGCAGATCTCATGTTGCCAGAAATGGTAATTGTTGGTTAGGGTGTGGATACTGGTAATACTGATATGGCATTTGCTGACTAGTAGGACCGTAAGCAGATTGATAAATAATCATAGATGATGCCACCGAGGATTGTTGATTAGGTTGTTGGTTATTCGAAGGTATTCCAGATGAAGGACTTCCTAAGAGAGGTGAACCTCCATGGGGTGGTCCTCCAGGTGTTGTTCCTCCAGGTCTTCTAGATCCTCCAGATCCGCCAGGCCCACCAGGTCCTCTAGATTTGCCAGGTCCACCAGGTCCCCCGGATCCTTCAAGTGGTGGTCCACCGTATCCTCCATATCCTCTAGATCCACTAGGTCCACCAGCTCCTCTTGGTCCATGAGGTCCACCAAGTCCTCTAGGAGGTCCTCCAGGTGGTGGTCCTCTAGGTGGAGGTCCATATCCTCTAGCAATATTGACAAAATTTCCTCCATAGGATGGGACGTTAGACCAATTCAATTGTCCCCAAGGAACAAAAGTATTTCTAGGGTAGGGTACTCTGAGATAAACTCCCACCGATGGTATTGGTTGATAAGATTATTGAGCCATAGGTGGTTGATTCCCAGGGTAAGTATATCCCCAAGGAAGCAGAGTGAAAGTAGGTTGGACCCATGAGAACCCTCCCTGACCAGAAGGGAGTACAACCATAGTGGAACTAGGAGGAGGGTGGTTTGTGACTGATGGACCAGTAGTTAAGTGTTTCCCCATGCTGGAAATAGTCCCTTCAGTAGGTAATAGAATTTGTGTTAGGGATTTCTCCCTAGGCATGGGAGCTATTGGAGGGTTTGAAACAAATGGGGAATTCTCACTGTAAGAGGGTGTCTAGATGAGATTATGAGTAGGATATGAGGTGGAAATAAGATTCTAAGTATCCAATCTTTGGGTTGGTGATTTCGGAAGCTGAGCTACATGTGGTGATGAAAGGGCATGATACCCAAGTGGGGTGTTTCTTGAAGGGTTAGGAGGAGGAGAAATGCCTCTCCTCCTTTCATATTTTTTAAGTTCTTTGGCCCATTGTTGCAGAAGCTTGATAGAATTTCGGAGAAACTGTTCACTTGACGGCATATTATCCAAAAGATTATTTAAAGGAGCCACTACAAATGGTCCCGGTTCTGTGGTATTAGTACCATATTTAGCAATAGTCTTCCCTAGGTATGTTCTCCATAATGGAGCATTTGGTCTGTACTTTGCTTCTATAGTCTCATCCAGTGGGTGATTAACAGTCCAGTCGGATGAGCCGGGTTGACCCTCCATTGAAAATTGGAAAGTGGTATCAGTTGTAGGAGGCAATTGGACCAAAGGATTATTGTAAATTGAGAACTCTTCTCTAGGTCTAGCAACTGAAGTAGTCTCTATATGAGCATCAACCGAAGTTGGTCATTCTGTGGTTACCCCTTTTTGTCCTTCCATAGCTGGAGGAGAGTCAAGAGGTAAACCCTGCAATCTACGAGATTGACGCCTCGTAAGTTGCTCAGCCATGGTGGTGGCTGAATGTTTCTAATATAGGTCAAAAAAGAGGAAAAAACACACAAATAGACCTACATAGAGGTAAAGGTCGCAAGCAGTCTTAAGTGATAGGATGGGTTCAAAATAGTCGGTCTCTCACCAGGATTGTCAAGAAGATGAAACTCACGATATACCACAGTGGTATGTGCATAGTAATCTCCTTGAATATTGTTTTTGATGTATTGCTCCAAACAAGACGGCCAAAGGGTTTTTCTGAGTTGGACAATGAATCCTAGTGGGGTCTCCTGATATACGCAAGGTACGTGGGAGTTCAAAACCGTAGTAGTGATGTCTAATGCACAACCGTTCGAAAGGGGCCTTCTGATATAAAACCAAGTATGGGAAGTACCTTTAGATATACCTCAAGGGTACGTGAAAGTTTGTTCGATATACCAGCGGTACGTGGAAGAACCACACAGTCCCCGGGCTGCAGTGTAGAAAAAAATCGACATCTCCTACGCTTAATGATGCTGGAACACGTCACTAACATATCACTCAAATTTCTATACAATTTTAACCTAAAGCTACTGTTAATTTTATCTGGACGATAAGGTAAATGTTTGTGAGGTGTTGTCTCCAATAATGCAAATTAAATCTATATGTAATGCACTTTTTGAATTCGATGAGAACTAACTAGGGTAAGGAAAAGACCTTTTTATTTTTCTTTTAAAAAAAACACTCCAAAAGAATGCCACTTTCAACAATTAAAAAAAGATCTAATCAATAAATGCAAAGAGAGTTCTTTTGAACACAAATCCTTTTCAACAAGCACTCAAAATATCTGAAATTTGGAAATAAAACAAAGCCTATAAGGTACATGCAAACCCAACTTTCTCTAAATGTCAAAAAAGACCTATTTGTCTTGATTACTTATGTAAATGAAAACTAAAGCTTCCCTAAACATAAACAAGGTGAAATAATCAAATTCTTTTTGTAATTTTCTGGAAAATAAACAGGCACACTACAACCAAAGCAAACTAATCTCAAGAAGAGGCTATGAATTTATTTTTCAGAAATAAAATTTTCAGAGTATGAACCACTTTTAAACAAAAAACCAAAACTAGAACTTTTCCACTTTTCTTTAAGCTAATGAAGAAGGTGTAGGATTTGGAGCTGAGCTTAATAGAAGAGAATCAGACTCATTAAACCTACTAGACTCAAAACACACACTTAGGAAAATCACAAAAAAAATGTTCAGAGAACAAGACAGACATGAAAAATTAGTAAAATATTTTTATAGATAGTTTGAAGGCCTACCTCAACACACTAAAAATCACTTCACCAGAGCATCGTAAGTCAAATCGATGCTATTTATCTTCTGCATGCAAGCATCATCGATGCTCTGTGCAAGAAGGCACTGTCGATGCACTTGACGAAGAGAGGAAAGGCACCCTGGGAGGGTCGGTGCTCTGTCAACCAAAGAGAGGTGTGACGATCGAGTAGTAGACTGGGACCTGTAGGAGAAACCAATAAATACTGAGTTGAATTGAAAAGAGTGAACACCACTCCAGAGTAGAGGAAATGATTGGAAAAGTAAATTGAATGGCTTACCTTATTAACTGAAGTGACTAAAAGAAGAGAGAATAACCTTCATAGGTGGAATGGTTACCAAATATTGTAGATCTGACTGGATATGCACAAGATCTAACTAGATCTACCCCATATCTAACCAGATTAGGATTCCCCAGTATAGTCACCAATTTTGTTTTCAGGAATTGTGCAATCAGTGTGGACAATGTTTATTCCTCTACCCTGCAACGTACAAGTGTAGAAAAAAACTCACAGCAATATATCCTTTCCTTAAGAAATTAGTTAATGACATAAAATAACATCATACCTCAAACATGTATCAGGCTTTGTCCTTGCTCCAAAAAGTCTTCACAACGTTTGATACCTGTAAAACAGATCAAGAAACAGAAACATGAAGTGAGAGAATCATGATAAAACTAATTACTCATATCAGTGATCAAGGAATCTGATAATATTTTATCGAAATTAACAACGCATCAAATATAGGAAAGGGGAACACTTTTGTATTAAATATGAAAGATAGAGAAGTACAACCAAAATCATTGATGTTGATGGCGTTGATCTCTACAAGAACATCTACAATCCCATACAACTATGAAGGTCTCTCCACATACAAGCTAACTCTACTTTTTCTCTAACTTAGACTTCAATTCAACAGCATAAGTGTACTTTTCTTGGCCTACCCCACTCACATCATGAAGGCTTCATTTATAGGCCAAAAACACATGAGATTGACTTGGGGAATCGATAGAATGTTATCCCAACAGATGAGGGAAGTGAATGCCACCTCTCCCAAGCATGTAGGAACTGACTCCATGGAGGCTTCTGCATGGAAGCTTCCAGAACCTTCTTTTTTCCCTTTTTTGGACCATCAATGCACCTAGCAGAAAGGGTATGTGTGTCGACCTAGGTTTTTGTCAAATAAAGAGGACACCAGCGTAATGTACTCCACAGTGGGAAGCACCGTTGGTGCTCTATGCAAAAGGGAGAAAGGCGCCGCCCCTTCAAAGTCTGGGAAAAAGGAAGCCAAGGAAACTCAGGTCAAGTTTTCTGGAAGGATGACAGGGAATGTGGAATTTCCAAGTGCAACATGGGTATTGCAATCATATTTCCCTTACCCAAACACACTTGTAGGAGGCAACAAAACTCAAATTTATTGCTCAGTTTTGTTTTTATGCTCCCGATTAAAATTTCCCTAGTGTCCATGAATGACATTGGAAAGCAATAAGAAACTCACCATAACTTGAGAAATGAGGCTTTGATGGAAAAAAAATTAGTTATATTTGATTCATGAAATTTGATTACCACTATAGACACCCCTTTTTGGTGGCTTCATGGACTGAACATTGTATATTTTCACGGTTTTATAAACTAGGGTTTTGCTCAGTGACATGGAACACAATTTCTACATAATAAGCCAATATTTTGAAAAAATTGTCATGCGAGTGCATGGGAATTGTAGTCATCTCTCCCTTAATAAGAAAACACATGCAGGAGGTAACATAAATCAATTTTGTTGCTCGATTTTCTTTTTATTCCCCAGATTGAAATTCGTTTGGTGTCCTTGAATCACCTTGAGAAGTGACATAAAATGTGCCATAACTAAAAAACTGAAGTTCCAATAGAAAAATTGTTAGTTCCTTTGGATTCATGATATCCTAGTACCTCTTGGAACACCCTTGTCTGGTGGCTTCATGAACTAAACATTGTCTATTTTAACAGTTTTCTAAATTAGGGTTTTTCTCATTGACGTGTAGTGCAATTTCTGCAAGATAGGATACAATTTTGAAATTTTTTCCCAACGAGTGCATGGGAATATCTCTCATATCTCCCTTTACCAAAAAAAACTCTAAGATGCAATGGAACTCAATTTAGTTGCTTGTTTTGGTTTTTATGCTCCCGGTTGAAATTTGCCTGGGGTCCCTGAATGAATTTCAGAAGTGAGAAGGAACTTACTATAACTCAAAAACCGAGGATTTGATAAACAAGCTGTCAGTTCCATAGGTTTCATGACATCCGAGTACCATTAGGGACACCCATGTTCAGTGGCTTCATTTTCATTGGTAATATCCTTAAAAACAATTAGGGTCATTTTCATCAGTAATATCCTCAAAAATATTTCCATGAACCGTACATAGAACCGCCTGGGCAGGAGAAAATTTCCCCATATCTCCTCCATTATTCCCACTATATTTTGGAGCATAAATAATAATAAACTTCTCTTCGTAACCCTGGATAGTCTCCTACATAGTGACTCAGTTACCTATCTCCTGCCTAATTTGTGAAACAATGACGTCGCCCTAGGCCTAAGACTCCCCCATCCTTGGCCTCTTGGAAGAGGCTTCAAAACACAGTCTCACCCGATCCTGTTGAGTGTAGTAGAGGATACTTTAACTACTTGTGAATGTGAGTAATGTCTTCACATGGCGCCTCAAAATATGACTAATTAGAATGGGGTCAAGAATATGCATTGTCCATGGAAGTTGAAACAATGATTTGGGCAATCAATTTGAGGCGAATGAGACCTCAAATGCATGAATGATCCAGTCTCTAAAATAAAAAATACAAATTGAAAAGAGAAAAAAACCAAGACTACGAGGTTTAGTCTTTGAAACATTTATAGTTACGAATATTGTGTGTCGAACACAGTGTTTTAAGGGACATAATAGGTTTGTAGGCTTTAAGTGGTGTATTTTATAGGGTTTTTGAGGTCTCAGTCACCATGACTTTGAAGCAATTCATTCTCAAAGTTTTTCCTTGAATTATTCAAGGGATTGGGTGGTCCAAGTGGGGACCACAAGAGCTATGTTGAATTTAATTTTAATTTAGACTCACTAGTACAAAATGAGGAATTAGTGACTACGTGACTAAAAATTCTAGTCACCACAAGTTTTTCAAGTGATTTAATACTAAATATGAGAAATTTTGATTGACCCAACTATAAACGACTAATTTAGTCACTAGTTAACAAATATGACTAGATAATAAGTGACTAGAATGAAGTGTAAATTTTGTAAATTGTCTACCTTCTATCTGTAATATTGGTTCCATGCACCTCAATCTTCAGAGATCCAACAAAGCACTTGCATGGATTTTCTCTTGACCATGTTTATCCCTGCTGCACCATTGAAGAAAACCATTAAGTGCCAAAGGAAAATTGGTTTCCTACAATTACGAATTAGGACATAGAACCAGTACCATATCGATACCTAGAAGCATCATAGCTAGTTTTTTATCCTTCAATGTGAGAGTCCCCAGTCCCATACTTAGGTTCTTTTCTAACTTCAATATAGCTATCATGATTTGTGACCATTGAACTAGCTGCACCAATTGACGTAGCTTCACCAAGTTCAGTTCCTTTAAACGTCGTAGCAGTTGATCCATTAATTGAACTAGTGGAAGCACCAATAACAATATTTTAACCAATCGAAGACTCATTTATAAACTGGAGTGATGATCCTGAACGATTCAGCTCAAATCCATATGCAGTAAAGGTAGAGGCCCCATCTTGAAGTTCCAGGTAAATATTTCGATTCCTCCTCTTACAGGCCTAACATTGTATAATATGATTTATATAATTCAGTGATGGCTTCTCCTTATCACTATCAAGGTAAACCTCCTTTTTGCATCTGTGTCAAGGTAAATTTTTGCCACCTAATTGACAACATGCACAACTCTTCTCCAACGTCCTCGATCCAAGTTTATTATATATACTACTATAACAAAAATAACATTAAAAAAATATTATATTTATATAAAACATAAATTAATTATATTTTATATTAATCCTATTTTATAAAACTAAATAAGTTTTATAATAATTATTAAACTAAATATAAAATAAAACAAATTAACAAAATATATATAATTATAATAATAAAAATAAAACAAATATATGAAAACATAATTTCTAAAACAAAAAACTATATGCAAATGCATCTCTCGACCCACCTCTGTTTGACAGAATTCATCGCCTATTTTTCTAAACCTATGGAGATTTCATCCTCCAATTCCACAGACTACTCAACTAGTATGTTGAAGCAACATAAGCAGTTTCACCCCGTTGATTAAGAAGCATAATCTAGAGCAAAGGTATCACCCACAGAGGAAGAAAAAGAGGTTGAAGCAATTGAAGTTAGATATCCATTTTCTGGGCCAGTGGAATAATTTTCACATTATAGATCCCCCAGCTTTTATTCACGTGGTTAAATATTAAATTCTAGAACAAGAGGCAAAGGGGAAAGGACCCGTTGATTAAGCATAAGCATATGAGCAAGGATAAATTAATATAGGTAACCCTGTAGTGAAAGCATAGGAAGGGAAGGGAAAAGATAAAGAAGCACCTAATCCACCTCGCTTAGCCTCCCCTCCTTTTTGAGAGCATGCATCCCTTTCATATTGATTACCATAACCCCTAGCTTCCCTTCGTATGATTTCATATTCACCCATGGCTAAGGTAGTTATTAACCTAGAAACAACATCAGGTAAAATAACCTGTCCAAGTAGACCGTTGACGCCAAATATTTTGCGTTGGTTGGAGGCGAGGAGGGTTTGGTGGGTTATGAGGGGCAGCATAATAAAGAAGTAGAAGCAACTATGGAGAATTGCAAAGGATATTTTTAGGGGCATGGGACCGTCCGCTACCAGTTTCCCTATGCTCGATTCGTCTGAGTGGGTCCACATTTCTTTGCTTGCTCTTCTCAAAATGCTCAAACACATTGCCTATTTCTCGAATTCCCTCTAAAAACATCCATTCATTCTCTCCTGGAATATGTTTACAAGATCTGGAAATATACCTTTTGTTGATGTTATTACACCCTAGAAAACTATTCCTAAATGAAAACATATATTACATTTGCATTATTTGAATTTATAGTTTTTTTCAAGATTCAAGAATTCTTAAAGACATTGAGAATTTTTTTACCATTTTAGGCTAAAATAAGGCCTCATTTTAAAGTTCTAGGGTAAACAATTATACGATTCATTTTGATTTTTCTTGGTTGTAGTCAAAATATGGTGTCAAGCCCTTTTCTGTGGAATGACCATTAGAAAAATTATATCACATAATGGTATGTTGTTGGTATTATGAAGTCCAAACATTGATAGTGATAGACAGTACTAAGCCAGTGTTCACAGATTGAGTAAATGTCTATAACTCACATTATCCATATGATCCATTGACATCAAGAAGAGGCAACAGTCACATATTCACCATATTATAAGTACCAAAAGAGTTCTATTCTAGTCTCAGAAGGAAACATGATTTTTTGGTATCAGTGGCTGCTTGTCTCCAAAATCCTAGGATAATGGTCCAACCAATCATGTAGTATTTTGCAGGATTATATATGTATTATGCGTTGAAGGCTCCTTTCAAACTATTTGCATGGTTTTCATTTTATTTCTTTTTGCAGTGTGCCAGCTTGCATGCGTTGCCTTCTATGTCAGATACTAAAAGAGACATCATAATTCATTAGAGAACCCAATAGTGCTTGTTGGAATTCAATTCAAATTTTCCCTTTTGTGGCTACATATTTTTGGGATTCTGAGAGGATGTTTTATTGCTTAGCTAGTAATTTTTACATGTTGACAATTATTTGAAACGCTTTCTTATGCAATTGTACAAGTCTGTGTTCTTACACCGGCAACCTTTTTTTACCTGCCAACAATATCTTGCAAGACTATCTATTAAAAAATATACTGCATACCATTTCAACCACTGCCATATTGTAGGTCCAGTACAGTAATTCCGATGCCAATATATTTGTTAATACCTTTTATTTATGTTAGCATTTTATGTGTTTTTCCTGTTCTCCTCTTGGAAAATATGTTGTCTGATCTTCTCAATGATAGCGATTGTATGGGAGGTTGGGGGTTTCAATTAAATAACTAGTTTTTGGTTTGTTTCTTCTTCTATATTTTTTTATTGGTAACCTCTCTTGGCTAGTTCATTAGTTAGGTTTATTCTTTCACCCTATTGTACTGTTTTAGACAACATTAGACATCGTGTTTTTCCTTTGACATAATCGAGATGACCTTGCTATTATCTAGTCATGCTAGAAAAACTATTGATTATGAGTTCAGTTCCTTTGAATTCATAGAAGTTCCACAATGGGAAACTTCAGGTCTCTTCTAAACTATAAACAATAGTGATATAGAAATACCTGATTGAAATGTTTGAGCATATGGCAATGGTGTGCAACATATATTTGCATATATTTGTAGTAAAAGTTATCCTGGTGGTATTTAACCTTGGATACCATTGTTGTGTATTAGGATGTGAGGTATATATGTTCGATTTTGGCTTCTATAGTTGGAAAACTTTAATTGTTTTCCAGAAAAGAGACAGGGGTAATCTTAATGGGATATATTAGGGGTATGTAATCAGGGTGTATGGTAACACATGTGGTTATTCTTGATATATGTATTTTAGGTTTCCAACGTGTTATATGTCTAAGATGGTAGATCCGATTTGTGACCTTTCAAAGCTAGGAATAAAGGTGTTGGTTCCTTACAGTCTACAAGTTGGTTTCAAAGAATATTTATAGTCTGTAAGTTCTTACCCAACTGAAGTAGCAGTAATCTAAGGTATAACCATCTCACCCTATCATTATTTGTATAAATTGAAACAACCATATCATCTAAAGATGTAAAATAAACCCAAATAGAGGTGCTCACGAGAGTTGGATGGAGAGTTTTGTAAGCTATTTCATCACTATAGATTACCATTTTTTGAAATCTATGGCGTGTGATCACATTAGGATTAAAATTTTGAAAAATATCTCATTCAATTTAAGTCATAAAGACTTTTCTTAGGAAGAAGCATAATTTTTTGAAGAATTTTATAGTGAGGGAGGTCTGTCAAGCACAACGATGATATGATAGGACATAAGAGAATGGAATAGATGCACATATAGGATACCCAATTTGTGAAGCCAAAATTTACCTTGCTAAATCATATTTTCTCTGTTTCCATGTACAAACCTGAACCGTGTCTTTACTAGATGATATCCATTACTCCAATATCTAAGCAACCCCATAGTCATTTAGATGAAACAATTTTTCTTGCTACAAGCATCCACAATCCTTTAATCTTACATAAAGAATCATTAACATTGTTTAGAAGTTCAAAAACATATTCAACTATGACTTGTTTATCCTGCTGTAATGTACAAACTTGAACAACTTTGGTTTTACCAAATGATCTCCCTTATTCCAATGACTGCCCTTCATTTAGGAGGAGCTTATAATCTTTCCTTAAATCTTTAAATGCAAACAAACTGCAACAAATGATTTTATGGTTGTAATTTATGCCACATTGTACTAATTCTTTAGATCTAATTATGTTCATCTTGACAAATTTAACTATGTATTTAGTATTTTTATCCTGTGATATTGACATCCCACCCTGGACAATCTCTTAGTTTCCTTCCCCCAGGGAGGTGTTGTAAGCCAAGTGTTAGCAATTTGCACTTCCATCCTGTCTACTGATGATTGTTTTCTCAATCACCTGCCCCTTTATTAGTAGAACATGGGGGGCCTTTTGTCTACACGATCAAAAAGGGAAACAAGGGGCACCTGTCCCCTTTTCAATAAATCCTTCGCAGAAATAGTTCTATATAAAATAAACAACCTAGAAACCTAGCAATAGTGTACATGATCAATTTATCAGTTGGTTAAAGGTTCTTGTTATCCTATAGAAAAGGATATTCCTAGTTCTTTACAAAGCAATCTTATAGGATCCAATGTCTAAATCCGCTTATGGCACAAGCAATACATTTAATCCAATAGGAACTTTCAGTACAGGTAATCAAACTTCTACAGTTGTTGTCACAAAAGGGAATCATGTTGATTCTATTTAAGACCTCAATATCAATATAAAACATGACCCCGATTCACAACACAGATGAATCTAATGTTCCCCTTCAATTCCAACCCTTACCTAAATATCAACTATCCAAAATACAAGATACCACACATGTGGATAGTTTAAGCACAATGTCTGATATCAAAATGGATTTATCTGTTCAAGGTTCAGGGGAGACTTCAACATGTATAGAGAACTGTTGGTTTCTCTTTATTAGCTGATTTTGTCCCATATTTCTCAAGAACATGCAGAAGCACATGTTGTAAATCTTGGTGTGGAGAACTTCATGTTTGACCCCAAGAAGAAGGTTCTAAACAAGCAAATTCATAAAAGAACCAAGCATGAGCCAGGTCAAACTATTATTCTTGAAAATAGAGAGAAAACATTGTCTACGTCACAAGATACTTCCCAAAGAACAATAGCATCCACTTATGTTAGAATAACAAAGTTATACCAAAGTCAAGTAATTCTTGTGGAGGATCAACTTAATAGAGAGATCCAGAAATTCAAAACCTAGAGAATCAAGGGGATTACTCTAAGATTCAAGTTTCTAATATTCCAACTTTCGTCAAATATTCATGCAAGCTAGTTTATGATCAATTAAAGAAATAAATCAAGTGTGTGTTACACAATATGGGTAAAAAGGGGAAATCATAAGTTTTTTTAAATGGACACCCTAGATTCAACCTGCTACCCAGGCCTGGTGACCATGAATTTCAAAGTCACTCAATTGAAGGCCTTAATCAAGAATGCCTAAGAGAAGCTCACTCCTATTTGAACACATTTAAAAGCCAACATATTTGAAATAGAGCCTATGCACTCCAAGGCTAGAAGCTTAATGACAATCAAATCTTCCCGATTATGTCAAGCACAACACCCACATACTCCCACAATAGTTCAAGAAGGGGTTGAAGAAACAAGGCATTCTTGGAGGAGATAGGTCTAGACCATCGAACACAATGATGAGATGTCACTCCATTCATATATCACAGGACCCATTTGAACCACTAGGGAATATAATACAAAATTGTTAAATGAAGGTCGATTCATATATATTGAAGCTTCAATATGAGATTGTACATTTTTCTCATGCTTTGGATTCTGGAAATTAAATAGAAGACAAACTAATTAATTGAAGTCTAATCCATCTATATTGAAGCTTCAATACAAAATTGTACATGTTTCTCATGCTTTGGACATTAATAATGTTTTTTAAAGTTTCAAGTCATGTCTAAAATAAATGTGGAGGCAACTATCCCAGATGCTTGGAATACCTGTAAATGTGTAAACTTTAAAGGAAACACTAACAAGACTCGAAAATTTTGTCTACAGGCTTAAAAAAGGAAACTTGGTTTACTAGAAGAAGATGGAGATTTGAAGTAGCTTACCAAATTCCATTTCAAACAGATAAGATGATTTTGCAAAGAAAAGTTTGAGTTCAAGAGATGGCACGATTCATGGTAGGATTGTTATTCCCTTATTAGAAGTAAATTAGGTATTTTTGTTTAATGGTATAGTTCTTTTCAGAGGTTTTGACTTGTCCAATTTTTCCTAAGCCAAGACAGACCAGAGAAATATTTTTATAAATAATTGGTTAAAGTTATAGAAGCATCACATGTTATTTTGGAGGTGCTAGATGCGAGAAATCCTATTGGAAAACGATGTATAGACATGAAGCGAATGGTGTTGAGAGTTGGTCCAAAGCATATGGTTTTACTTATTAATAAAATAGGTTTGTTTTTTCAACTTAGTGATACTTACATTTAGTTACAGTTCCGTCTAATTTTTTTATATTTTTTGAAATATGCCTCACTTTTATGTTACATAAAAATTACGGTGAAAACCATGTTACAAAAAAAGGTGGAAAAGGCCATGCCACAAAGTGAAATCAAACCATAAGAACCCAGAAAATACTAGGAAATGATGAGATCTTTAAAACCGTTTCGAACTGGAGGATCAAGTTCCAGGATGACAAAAATGAAAAAATTGGATGAAGTTATGGAAGAACATGTATTAGCCTTATCTTTTTATCACGCTTTTGGGACATGTATAAAATATAAATATGCTTATAATCTATTTTGACATGATCAGATTCCTGGACATGCATTGCTGTAATTACATTCCCATCTTTATTTTTAAGCTTATATTGTATAAGGATATTCATTGACTTATTTTGAAAAATGGTTTACATATCTTATTCCTAGGGAGATTACAAAGAAATGGCTAAAACATCTTAGAGAATAACTTCCAACTATAGGCTTTAAGTGCAACACCCAGGAGTAGAGGTTAAATTTAGGATGGAAATTGACTTCAAAACCTGCCAGGCACACTCCCGGACTGCAGACCAATGATTGTCGTGGGGCTGAAACAATTGTAAGGTTGCTGAAAAATTATTCTAGAAGCCATGAGGTATGTTCATATCAATTGTTGTTTATGGTACCCCAGAAGAATACCTAGCATCCCCACAGAATAGATCTTGACCCTTGGTGGTCTCCTGGTATGGTTGAGGTAGTTGTAGAAGCCCAGGAAGCCTCTATCAAGGTGAAGAAGTCTTTGGACCCACATTTGTTGGATTAAAGGTCCTTGATGACTTAATGAAGACTTGGAACCCTTGATGAGGACCTTGATGCCCTTACAAAGATCATGAAACCCATTGCTTGTTCTTAACATGGTTAGATGACATGCTTGAAGCCCATGATGGCACCTTGCACATGGCATATAAATCTCTAATGGCTTGATGACCAATGAAGATGATGGTTGTCTTGGAACCCACTCTTGAACCTTGGAGGAAGCGTTGATGATATGGAGCCCTTAAAATCAATAAAGAGGTCTTTGGTACCCAAGGCTATCCTTTGGTGTGGTTGAGATGGTGGAAACTTGGGTTATAAACCCACAAATATGTGGCTTTTAAGCATGAAGAGAAGACGTCTTCAATAAACCTTTATGACACTTAAAGAAGCCTAAATTTATCCAAGAAGAAGGGCTCTTTGATGATCCTAACATGATTTTAAAAAGGGATTTTAATGATGTAAAACAACCCTAAATTTAGCCCTATCTCCTTATTAAATGAAGATCTTAATTAATATTAAATTGACCAAAGTGAAAACTTGTCTCCATAAAATAATCCAAAAAAATAAATAAAATAATAAATTTTTAGAGCAGGTCGGCTCCAATTAAACTCAAAAATAAACAAAAATAAAAATCTTTTTTATACATGTCGGCTCCAAAAATATTTTGGAAAACCAGTATAAATACCCCATTCGAAATTCATTTTGTAAGTGTGAAATTCGGAGGAGATCTGAATTTTTTTACTGAGGTTCATATGTGGCAGTAGTAGGGTTTTACTGTGCAATTTTGGAGGTCGGACTGAGGCAATTTTGGGCTTCTCACTGAGGTGAAATTCGGATTGACTGAGGTAGTCGCAGAGAAAAGACAGTTTTCTTTTTTCTGGTGTTTTTCTCTGAAAATTTTGGGTATCTCCCTGAGGCAGCAAACTCTGAGATGCATGAAGGTCTAAGGAGCAGGAACAAGAGGTCAAAGTATGAATCACTAAGAGCAGCCTTGAAGAGCAGCGAACGTGTAGGAAGGTCTGAGACAACAAAAGTTCAAGGAGCCTTTAGTGCAGAAGCTATGATTTCATCTTATGATGCTCAAGGTTTATTTCTAGAATGATGGTATGATCTAAGGCATGTGATAATTTTGGCCTATGTATGTTCATAGTCTTATCTTGAAGGAAAAATTCATTGTGATCAAGGGTTTGTTGCATGATAAATATTTTGACCTATGTTATCTGATGACTCTATTCTGAATGGAAAAATCTTTGAGATCCAAGAAATTCAGTCTTGAATTCAGCCTATGTACATGACAGAAAATCAGCCTATGATTGCATGACCTTATGAAAAAATTCAACTCATATACTTGACAGAAATTCAGCCCATACAAAGACAACAAATCAGCCCATGCTATATGATGCTATGCTCATGGTTATGACAGAAATTTGTGCTAGTTTGACAAAGTCCTAAGCTTGTTTAAGGACATCTCAAGGTAAGTTGTAGCAACAGAAAAAGAACTAATGGTACAGCAGAGTTTGTATGGCATAAAGTATGATCATGGGTTTGTGACAATATTGATAATGCTACATCAGTGATAGTGTGTGATAGTAATAGTATCTCTGAATTTTGGTTATGACACAACAATATGGATGGTGTGAAGTTGGAGCTCTGAATTTGGACCAAGGCAAAAGGATAGCTGCAGCAAAGGACCCGAATTTTTTTATGACTAGCATACAGTGACTGTGGAGATTTTTGGTGGTCAGCTGAGACCCATAGAGATGGTTTTGGTTTGAATTCTTTATTAGCCCATGCAAACTTTCCACATGTACAGCAAGAGACATATACAAGCTTTTACACATAAGGTATGACAAAAATACTATTCAATGTTGGTGCAATGAGTGGCACATACAGTGGTAAATGTTAAGTCATGATAGGATGATATGATGATAACCCTAGCAATAGTAAATACAGTGATGTTTGTATCTATGATGAAGTTTGTATCTATAGTGATGGTGAGATGATGATAAACTGATGATGTTCACCAAGTGAATACAATAATAGGTTGGCTTACATTAGTTCTTTGATAGTCCATGCTTGAATTCTTTGACAGTCCAAAATTGAAGAATTGACAGACTGAGTTGTATCCTACAGCAAAAATAAAAGTGTTAAGTAACAAGTGATATAACAGTCACTTGTGTGAATTGTGATTGAGAGTGATGTTTGATATGAAAGATATGAAGTGACAGTTGACAGTGTAAATTGACATGGTTGACATCTCTTTGAAGACTTTGACAGTCTCTTTTGTGAAAAATATTGAAGTATACAGTGGTATACAGTACAATTAGGTTGAAGATGACATGACACTGATACAAGGTATGTTTTGCACTATTATATATATTTGAGGATGAATGCATACCCTATGACTATGATGCACTAATGATGATGCCCTAGTTACATATACAGTGGCATATACGAAGTGATGATAATATGTAAGTGAAGTTAATGATGCAGTGCATACAGTGGTAACATATAAGTGACATAGGTGCTTGAGTACATACAGTGGTGTACTAATAAAGATGATGATGCCTTATATTTTATGATGCAAATTCTATAATGAAGATGCAAGCTTGATGATGATTGCTTGCTGGCGCTCTAAGGATGATGGTAATAGATGAAGTACAGTTGTATGAACAAGTGAAGCATGCAGGTGCTTACCTTTTGATTATGAGACACCTTGATGACAAGTTGTATTGTAGAAGTTTGACCGGCAGAATGATACACCTACAGCTATGGAGACCTTGATGATTGATGACTTGATAAGCAGTGTTGGTGAGAAGACCATGCATAATTCCATGATGAGCAGTGAAGAGGAAGAGCAACAGTATTGATGAGAGTGTTGAGCATATGATCAGCAGTATTTCCCAGCAGCAGAACAGATTGAAGAAACATATGATGTTGATGCGACAGTGAGCTTTAATTGTAAATGCAAGCTTGACTTGCATTTGAGGTTAGGATACCTCAAACCCTTCTTAGCAGGGTATAATAAAACCAGGCAGGGTCTTGGATGAAAAGTAGGTGCTATTTGTATCAGTAGGTGCTGATTTTACCTCACGGTTGTAGCAGGACCAAAACTAATACAAAAAGATTACAAAATTATATGGTGTTGTGTTCTTTTGTGTTATGGTTCTTGATGATTTAGAATGCTTATGCTATGTGAATGATGAAGTGAAATATGTTTATGAAATGATTATGAGATTGGTAGAATGATGAATTGGTAGTTAATTGTGACAAGCTAAGAAAAGTTTTAAAATTAGCCTTACATTGATTCACCCCCCCTCTCAGTGTCTAACAGATTCAATAGGTGTCCCTGAAAGCCTTTAGGAGATGGGATTCAACATGCAATAGAATGATGACCATTTCTCAGATTGATGAATCGTCAACTCTGTTGGATTTAGGACATTGGGATAGTGTTAGGGGTGGCCCTATACTCTGGTTCCATGGACAAGTGATCCTGTTTTAGGTCAATTTTGGAAACTAGGGTATTGGTGAGCAAGGGAATATGAAATTTTTGCACATAGATTTCAGCTTGAAGGTGAGTGTAGATCTTCCCCTCTTGGAAAAATACTTGTTTCAAACTATTATTCCATGTGTATATTTTGAGAATTATGTTACCTATTGTGAGGTGTTGAACTTGACTTATTTCCCATCATTGTCAAGCAAGAAATATTCTTTGTTTGTGTTTTAATCAAGGAGAAAGGAGTTGTCAATCTCTATGTGGAGGTGAATTGATCTTAGGATCTCATATCATTCATGAGACTGGAAATTTGAAAGAAGGTTGTTTCCATATTAATTTATCTTGGTCATCCAAGATATGTGAGCATTTGTACAGTGAAATGTAGGAGGAGACAATGCCATTGTGTCAGTAACCATGTAATGGAACATGTTTATGTTTAGAAACAAGTGGCCAACCTATTACGCCATTATTACAAAATATATATCTTCACACTACGAATGTTTCGAATAATACTCCATAAACATAAATTTATAAAACAAGATTCAGAATAGTACTTCTCCAATCAATTTAAACTATAATAAAATCACACATAATTTTCATCTCTTCCAAAGTTTTTCCTCGAGGCCATTCATCAAATTCCATGTACATTAACAACATGATAAAATAATGTGCGGGATATACATAATGTGCAGGATATAATCATAACCATTATTTGGAATCAACCTTATAATAATCAGATACTTTTAGGTTTGATGTGTATCCCATATATTCGTTAGATGAAAGACATCATGCCAAACACTAATTTCATTTATGTAGACCACACAGGTGCATCACTTAGGTGTGTCAACTTCGTGCATCCTTTAAAAGTTTGTTAGGTTTTTATGTGGGTAAGGTTCCTTTGTATTCCACTTAGTTGGATGAGTTGCTTAGCTGTGCTGGGTGCTTATTGTTGGAGACATTTACCACCATACACACTCATTTTGGTCAATTTGGCATAGTTAAACCACTATCCTAAGTTTTATTGACTTAATTGACATCAAAGGAGTGCTAGATGACATCAGCAAGATCACACCCATGCCTACCTTCAGTCAAGGAGGCTAAATTAGCCTTATCCTACATTCAGGGAGGCTAACTGGAGCAGTCCGGGGGTGATCTGAGTGTCATTAATGCCCCATATTGCTAACTGATGGTTACAATCAGTTAAACAGAGTAGTGAAGGCACCTTCCTTCATTAAATTGATTATTTAATGAACTAGAGTCAACAGGGGTGCCTCCAACCACTTTTGATGGTCAGTTACACTTCAGTTAACCTCATCGGGGTTCATTGGAGTCATTGATGCGCTACCACTTATTGGTTGGATTGCAGTGACACGTGTTTGAGCTACTTTCAATTAGACTCAGTCATTTATTGCACTCCGACTTCAGTTAAGGCTCAGTTGAGTCAATTAGGGTTTTGATCAGTGGTTAACTTAAGTGTTGACTGTGGATTACATTCAGTTAAGCTAGACTCACTCATTCAATTCGAATGACCTCCTTGGGAATTTGAATTGCTTTGTCATTCATGCTTGCAGGATGATCATTGTATTGTATTACTCATTCTTTATGTGAATATACAGAGCATCTACTCATTTTGTAGCACAATTACACTATTTTCATGCCTTATTGTTATTAATCTCTTATGACACTGTGTCTTGGTCCCTAGATTACTGTGACAGATTAATACTTATGTGTATTAGGTATGTTCCATCTTTCTGAATAAAATTTAACATTGTATATGCAATTGGATCATGGTAAAAAACAATTTAAATGCACATTTTTGTCATTACATAATATTGTAATTGTGCATTGTCCTCAAATTTATAACTGATATCTCCATGCAATCGTAAAATCTATCAAAAATTAGGAACATTACACATAGAAACATTCTTGGCCACACGTGTATAATCACACTTAAAAGATTGAACCATGAAGATCTCAAGAGCCTTGATATGAAATAATTTTTATATCATGAAAGTTATAATACAAAAATAGTAGGCCCTTATATGGCTTGCCAAAGTACATGTATCAAAAACATCTTTGATGTACATGCAAACAAAAGTACATATGTCCTAGACCGCTCCCCTATACTCTAACTTCCTATTGTACAGAAAAATACATATTTGTCATGGACACACACATAAAAACTCTAAATTTCTCTTGTTTTTTCTCGACCCTGATGCTTGTTTCCTCTGTCCATGACCACTGTGCATCTCTGGTGACTACAAATCAATGACAATATTTCTTGATCATGTAACTGAACTAGTAAAATCCAATAATAACAAATTTTGCAAATTTAAAATACGAATCAATTGTACATAAAAAAAATACTCACTGCATCCATCTGGGGTATGGATTCCTCTGGTGTCCTCCTCCTTGCAGAGAGTCTCTCTATAATGCTTCTCTGCGAATAAAAAAAAATATGCCAATTATCTCAACAATTATCAACATGTACATGAATGAGAAAGTACTAATCAACTATGTAAAAAATGAACATCTCATAGAAAAAATTTGTTCCTGGGAATGAGACAGGGTTTCTCCAGAAGCAAGAGGAGCCGTAGGTTGAACATCAACTTTGGTTGTGTCCACTAATGGACCAGGGTGTGGCTACATCCACCAAATGCTAAAATAGTTAGACATTGTAGAGACCATAAACAATACAAGTGAACTGTACAATTACAAATATTAAAGTAGATGTACCTATGTGTGACTTATCCCTATTGTAGATGCAACATTGACTGCAGCATCAACAACCCCACTAAGGTATGGTATGGATGACTCTACATCCTGATGCTGTTAACATGAAAAAATAACATTAAGAACAACTAGTTGTTAGGTGAATTCAAAGCTCACCAGAAACTGCCATTGGAAGTGTGTAAATTACCGTGGGATGAGTAGGTTGATCGTCATGGACACCCGCTCTTTTCAAGGAAGATGGTCGTCTGGTGTAAACAACTCGCTTAGCTACATTTGGAGTACGTGGAGATCCAAACCAAAGAGGTGGTACAGGGATTTGCGATGATGTCTGCAGTCATAAAGTGTTACCATATTTAGACATGGAGTTGGATGGATGGAATAATATGTACTGAAAAACTAACATGTTGTAATATACTTACCCCTTCCTGGGACATATCTCCCCCATGGGAGGGATCACTTCCAGCAATTTCTTGCCCCTCTTCAGATCCAGATAGCATCTGCAAGTTTAAAAATTATAAATATTAGCAATCTATAAAGGAGTGTACAGTAATAAATTTAAATAATTCGAACAAGATTCAGTAATTAACCATGTATTTACATTCTTCACATAATCATAAATTCCACCTGGGATTATTTCGCTGAGATTAATGTCTCCATCATCTAGTTCTAAATGGGGTTCTTGCAACTTCAAAAATTGTAAATATTAGACAATTTAACAAATTAATCAAGACTAACACATGCATTAACAAAATGATATGTTTTAACAAAATGACACATGTTTAAATATTACCTCAATGTTGGTTGTTTGGGCCTCGGATACAAACACAATAGGTGCAATACCACCCCCCCCGAGAGGCATCAATCTCCTTCAAGAGTAACAATTGCATATATTACAAATCTTTTGATATGTGTACAATATGGAAAAATTAAAAATTGAACAATAATAGAGTTTTAAAAATGCCATTACCTGACCACCGGTCATTGTAGAGGTACCATGTCTTGGTCTAGGACCATAACAGGATTGACCACACATTGTGCACACATGTGGCTCACTCTGAGGCACATGGGATGTCGATCTATCCCCACCAATAGATGGTCCTCTACCACCAAAAGCTGGTGGTTGTACCCCAGCAGAGGAAGATGATGCTTCCTGGTCAATAGTTGCCATGTGTTGAGAAACCATCTTAGCTAGAGTCATAAATTCGTCTTGTGTCTAGCAAACCTTATCATGTGCAGGAGGGATGTCTGCCCTCGATAGCTGGGCACAGGGTGCATGTATCTATCGATCGACATCTCTATGCCTAGCGTTGGGTCGGTTTTGGGGCATCCCCCTACCAACACCCTAGAGCCCAACATTTCAAAACAGGTGACATGTTTCCCCATCACAAACTCTACATACAACTTTCGGAGGAAGTAAAATGGTACTTCCCTATTGTTGTGCGGAGGAATGTCAAAAACCATGTACCATCTATCCATCCAATGGTCTCTAATGGGTGGAAAGGTGCACCACTCAATCAAAATATGTGGCCTAGTTCTAACCGGAATTTCATCTATCCCAAGCACTCTAAACAATGTATAAATGTGCTATTTGGTTATTTTTAGCTTCTTTATCTCATTGTAGCTCAAACCATCAGCATATTCTTGTCTTTTGATTTCCCTGTAGGATGTGATGTTATACAAAGCATCGTTTGATCTGGATATTGTATCAACAATAGTTAGAAATGATTTTGACAAGGAGTGGCGGAGCTCATCTCCACTCCTCTAGGTAGAACTAATCTCTCTAATATGCCCAATAACCCTCAATACCTTGGCATTGTTGTCCATTGTAGCCACTGCAACCATAAATACAAATAAAATATCATTAGAAAAATAAACACATGATATAATGACATCTCTAAGTAATGAAAAGTGTAAAACTAATGTACAACAAATAACAACATAAACTAAATGTATTATTTAAATTTTAAAATTGATCTTGAATTTTACAGTAAAGAATAAACATTTAACATTTTTTCATTTTAAATTTATGTCCTAAATTCAAGTATTAATTCCAATTTCCATATGCATGTGTACATAAAATGTCCTATGTGCATATGTTGATTGGGAAGCTCCTCTAAATTATTTTAAGGCTTGGATTATGAAGTTTCATCGAAATTGTGAGGAGCTGATTAATACCCTCGCAGGACCAGCTCCCAGATTGCTGGTAAAGGCAACGGCCACAGCCTAGAATAGGAGGAATAATGTGCTATTGATGAATAAAATCCCAATATAGGCAACAATTTTGTTAGATATGTAATTATTTGTTATAGCGTGATGTTTTTTGGACTCCAAAGTCTATCTAGCAGATCTTTGTTTATATGTAATTTGGGTCATGTATGGATTCCACTTGATGTTATTTTAGTTCTATGCACTCTTTCTATATACCCATGAGAGACTAAATGCATAATAGTGTATAGTGGATTTTATGGTTGCAAGGTTTCCACTGCATTCTATCATGTATGATAGTATGTGATTGGCATGTAATCAAACACATCAACCACCCTATGTATCTTGATGTTCGTAGAGCCTATTGTTGAACTTCGTTGTCTTGACTTTAACCAAAAAGTACCCTTTAGTCAAGAGGAAATATTTTTTAAGCATGGGAAGACTCTATACCTTATTTTAACACTTGGATTAGGAAGTTTCATCAAAACTATAAGGTGTTTATTGATGGTCTTGGACGACCAACTTCGATATTTCGGGTAGAGGCAAGGGATTTACCATGTTTGTTTATGTATTTTAGGGAAGAAATGATATCTACTTGATTTTTTTTTAGTTGTATGCAATCTTGCAATATAATTAACAAACTTTGCATATTTGTTCATTTTGGTTTGGATTAACAATGATGCTTGCAAATATACATATGAAAATAGTGAAGTTCATTTGTTTTTTATGAGTTAATTGGGGTTTTGGTTTACATTGGGCATGTAAATTACTTATGCAAATTGCAATGTTCTTGACAAACTTTGCATACTTGTGAATTTTGGTATTGATTCACAAGGATGATTATGAATATGCATATGGAAATAGTGAAATTGATTTGTTTTTTATCAGTTAGTTGGGGTTTTGGTTTCCATTGGGCATGTGAATTTTGGGTATGAATTTTGGTAAATAGTTAAAATTATTTGGTTTTTATGATTAAATTGGGGTTTTGGTTTCCATTGGCCATGTAAATTCGATTGGGGTTTTGGTTTCCATTGGACATGTAAATTCCATTGGGGTTTTGGTTTCCATTGGCCATATAAATTAAAATATTTTGGTTTAATTTCAAATTAGGGAAAATAAAATAATGAATATAGGGAAAAAATCATGAGAGGATTTGAGGAAAATAACTCACAAAGAAGAGGTTGATACCAAGGGGAATTTTGATGGCTTTTGCACACCCAAAACATGTTCAGCTTCACTCGTTCTGGTCTATCAAATCTCCAATCAGCACGGCGTTGTGGAAAAAATGATGGGTTCGCCCCGTTTTAACCATAAAACAAGTTTTAGTAAATAGGAGCATGTTTATTCAAAGTAAAATGGGAGCACGTTTTTTATCAATAAAATGGGGGCATGTTTTTTTGTACTATCCTAATTGGCATGCGTGTTGGAAGCCTTGGGACTAGGCTTGGTAGGGTCGGGATTTCTTCGGATGATTTCTATTTTATGGATCAAGAGTGATTGACTTCACTCTACCATTGCATCTAAAAGTTCCCTCAACTTTGTGCACTCACCCATAAGTGATAAGTGTTCAAGATAGATGATGGGTTTTTGAGTTGGGGCTTAGTAAATTTTCCTAAATGCATTCATTTAAAATAGATATTTATTTAGACATATTTATTTTATTTCAATTAATAGTCTACATTTCTGTAGTATAAGATATATATATATATATATAGAGAGAGAGAGAGAGAGAGAGAGAGATAAAGTTTATTAATTAAAAATTCAAGTTTGAAACTATTGGAAAACATTTTCAATAGATATAAATGCATTCATTTGAAAAAACCTACTATATCTAAATATGAATGCACGCTTTAACAATCATAAATATACTAATACAAATTTATATTGATTGCATTATTTATTTAATTTTTAATTCAAGTTTGAAACTATTTGAAACTATTTTCAATAGATATAAATGCATTCATTTAAAAAAAACACAATATGTAAATTTGAATGCATACTTCAATGATCATAAATATACCAATAAAGATGTATATTCATTGCATTAATTTTTTATTTGTTCAATTGAATTGAAGAAATAAAGAAATGACTATAAATCACCAATCTGGTCATGTAGGATAAAAAAAAGTTCTTCTTTCAAACCCTTGTCATCCTTATTATCTTGTATGGTTGTGAAGTATGGGGGTGCAACATTTCTAGAGAATATTGGAGAACGATTGAGAAAATCAAGTGGTTTTTAACTTATAACCTCAAAATTAAAAGCAATACACCTTATCCTATTCTCCTCATAGAATTGGGTATTTCCCCCATCGAGAGAATTTCTATGACTAGGTACCTGATGTACGAACATAAGATAAATAACATGGGAAATGAGAGACTTCCTAAAATTTCTTTAAACTCAATTCAAAATCAAGTACGCCTCAAGCGATGTTGGTGTAAAGATACCATGGCTTCGTTAAACCATTGGGGAATTAATGAAAACGACATTTTGCAGAACATTGACAATTTCAAAAATATTTTTACTTCTAAGTTTAAAGAGAAATTCTGGTGTGAGAAAAATTTAGTTGTGAAGAGAAAATTAAGATACTATAAGGAGGTAATTAATCCTAACTTGGAGGATCAAACTCTCAGTAGTAACTAGCTTGTGGAAGAAAATTAATATAGCCAATATTAGAACAAACTCTCATGAACTCCATAGTGAAACAAGGTGCTGGTCTATTCCTAAAACTCCATGGGCAGAAAGGGTTTTCCATCTGTGTGAGTCTAAGAGCATTGAGGATGAAAATCACTTTCTCTTAGAGTCCCTTGCTTACACCCACATTAAATCTGAGTTTCATAGTATTTTCTACAATATGTAAATATTTATAACCTCCTAACTTGCCAAACTATACTGAGCTTAGAAAGCTTCTTGGCAAGCGTTTTGAGCACATGAACAATATTTTAAAGTAAACCAAATATTTTCCTTCTTAAGGTTCGATAAACCAAAGTTGGTCTAAGTAGACGTTAATTGTCGTCATTATCATCATCATCAAATATATTATTTTAAATTATTAATCTAAAGTTATATAATATTTTATTTAAAGTTTATTAATTAAAAGTTTAAATTTAAAACTATATCCAAAGTTATTATAAAATTAACTTTAAAATTTATTAATTAAAAGTTCAATTTTGAAACTATTTAAATATATTTTCAATTTACAATTTAAACTAATTTTCCAAACACATTTAATATATACGATTACATTCTATATAATAAGCATTTGATAATATAAATCCTAAAGTATGAATAATTTTATTTAATATAAAGTTTGAGTTTAAATGCATTTGTATAATCTAATATATGATAATTGTTCAAAGGTAAATAATGACAATATAAATCTTGAAGTATGGCAATATAAATCCTGAAGTATGAATAATTGTATTTAATATAAATTTTGAGTTTAAATGAATTTGTATAATCTAATATATGATAATTGCTCAAGGTAAATAATGGGTTAGTGTTTAGGAAGGGAGACGATGGCTTGGGGATAGTAGCATATGGGCTTGATACATGAAGCTAAGTATTAAAAATATCTTGATATATACATTTTTTAATTATATTTTATATAATAAATACTAAGTAATATAAATAGATTTTAAAGATATGAATGAAATTATGTAATTTAACTTATTTATTTAGTATAGATATAAAAAATTATAGAAGAGAAATGGTTACAGGTATATATAAGTAATAATTGTTTAAGGTATATGATAAATTTTCCAAATTTAAATTTATATGTGTGTGTAATATCTTATTTAGATTTTATTAATTAGAAGTTTAATTTTGAAATTATTCAAAAATATTTTCAATGCACCATTTAAACTACTTTTCCAAACACATATTATATATATATATATAGATAGATAGATATATATATACACGATTACATTCTATATAACAAGAACTTAACAATACAAATCTTAAAGTTATGAATGCTTTTCTTTAATATAAAGTTTGAGTTTAGATGTATTTGTGACATATGATAAGTGTTCAAGGTAGATAATGGGTTAGGGTTTAGCTAGGGAGATGATGGCTTTGGGCATAGTATAAGGTAAGTGTTAAACATATTTTTTTATTTGATATATATATATATATTTTTAAAAACATTTTATATAATAAATACTTAGCAATGAAAATGAAAATCTTAAAGGTATGAATGCATTTATGTAATCTAATATATATTTATTTAATATATATACATAAAATTATAGAAGATAAAGGGTTACACACTTAAATACATGATAAGTTTTAACGTAAATAATGGGTTAGTTCTTAGTAAGGGAGATCATGCCTTGGGGAATAGTAGCATATGGATTCAATACATGGAAGTAAGTTTTAAACATCTTTTTTCTTTGATATACACTTTTTAGTAAGTCAATTAGTAAATAAGATTAATTTTTTTAATTACATTTTTTTTAAAATTTAATAAATATCATTGTAAAATATAATTTCATTTAATTAATAAAAATAAAATAAAATATAGTTTCATTTAAATAATAAAAATACAACAAAAGTTTGTGTTAAAAAAGATTTAATTAATAAAATACAATTTCATTTAATAAATAAAATATAAAATATAATTTCATTTAATTAGTAAAAATATAATAATATAATTTTATTTAATTAATAAAAAGACAACCAGCGTGTCCGCACCTCTGCCTTGGCGGAACACTCAGAGAAGTCTAAACACCACATATGTCTTGAAGATTCTTCGTTGCTTGCAAAAGAAAACCACTACTTTAAATGAAGATTCAGAGAAGCCCTAGAAATTATCAAACACCCTAATAACCTTAATAGGGATGGTGGGTTTGAAGTCAGCAGGAATTGGGTCCCCCTTATCAAAGGTCAAAACAAGTCCGAACTGTCTAGGTTATAACTTGCCTCAGGTTAATAAATAAATTAACCCTAAAAACCTAATTATTAACAAAACCCTAAATTCTTAATTAATTAATGAACCCTTAATTCCTTATTAGTTAACGACCCCTAATTTAATTAATATAAATAATCTAATTTCTTAATTAAAAAACATAGTACCTTATTAAAAAACCATAGTATAGTATTAAAATCAACCCTAATTTAAACTTTAATTATATCTTTAGATAAACTTTATAAACTTTAAAAAAAATTAAATTAAATATTTAAATAACTTTGTTAATATTAATATTAATATCAAAACTTTGTTAGTATTAGAGAAGTCCTTAATTTTAAACTTTAATAAATTCTAAACTTTAATTTTAAAACTTTAAATAAAAAAAATTTAAAATTTTTTAATATTACTTTAAACTTTAAACTTTAATACTTAAACTTCAAAGAAATAAAAATCTTTATAAATTTTATTAATGAAAGAATTTTAAATAATTAAAAAATTAAAAATTATAAAATAAAAATACTCTACCTATACCTAAGATTAGTCGGCTTCATTTAAAGAATTTTGATATCCTTACGAACTAAAGCTTATTTATTCTCCAGAGCTGGAGCTTACCCATCCAAATTGACTACTTGTCCTGATGATGGTTCCCGATTCGGAATCGAAACATCGACTAAAAATGTCTATTGTGGAATTTCCGGAAAAACCCTATTCTAACATATCTCACCGCAGAAACTTACAAAATGAAATAATTTTTTTACTATGAACTAAAATCTATACACAAAGAATTATATCTTATGCTAGAAATTGAGTTCATGGATTAATTAAAAGTAGTTGGCATTTTATTTGACACTGATAACAGACCTTGGGTAGCCTATGCCTCTAAGAAATAAGGGTTTAAGAGATATATAAATGGAATTGAAAAGTGTTGAAGGTGGGTAATGATTGAATGCCTTTATGAAGGTGTGTAAATGCATGTGCCATTAGTAAAAGAAAGAGGGGCTTTGTAATCACTTCTTACCTACGATATCTCTTACGATCCCGCCACTTTCATTCCTCCTAAATGCTCTCAATGCTTTCAATTAAGATGCTAACCAATGAAAATACCATATGTTTGTACTCCAATGACTTCTCATTTTGTTTCCACCACTTAGGAGCTATGGAACATTATGAACTAACCATATGAAAAAATTAACCTGGAAAACAGATACACGCATCCCTCTACATCAATTCATGTGAAACAATTATCAATTTTTATTTTTACTCTCTGTCAGATATCATAATAAATTGTTGGAGTTAAAGAGAAAGTTGGAATTTAGAGAATTGATGTATAACATGATAAACATGGGTGGTGTTATGACATAATTTACTATTAAGGTACAACATGAAAGTATGGGTGGCAATATGACATAATTTACTATCCCTTAATAGCTAATATAGGTAAAACTCGACAAGTTGTAATAAAATATCGCAAAGTGAAACTATCAACAAAACCATGACTGCAATTTATGGAGTGCATATATAGTGGGTATTAATTGAACACCTATACGAAGGTGTGTAAAGGCAGGGGCCAGTAGTAAAAGAAAGAGGGGCTTTGTACTCACTTCTTACCTACGATATCTCTTACGATCATGTCACGTTCATTCCTCTTAAATACTCTCAATCCTTTCAATTAATACCCTAGCCGATGCAAATACCATACATTGGAGTACAAAATTATAGGTAAAACTCGACAAGTTGTAATAAAACATTGCAAAGAGAAGCTATCAACAAAACCCTGACTACAATTTATGGAGGGAATATATGGTGGATATTGATTGAATGCATATACAAAGGTGTGTAAATGCAAGGGACAATACTAAAAGAAAGAGTTACATGCGATATCTCTTATGATCCCGCCACATTCATTCCTCTTAAATGCTCTTAATGCTTTCAATTAATATCCTAACCAATGAAAATGTCATATATTTGTACTCCAACAACTTCTCATTTTGTTTCCACCACTTGGGAGCTATGGAACATTATGAACTAATCATATAAACAATTTAATCTATAGAGAAACTTTCAGGATTTTAAAATTGGCTTCCAACTTTAAGAGAGATTGTGCAGTATTTGATGAGAGTCTTTCATAATTCTCACATTAATTTTTACCTTATGTCGATTTAGATTTTCTCTCCCCAACATGAAGTCTTTACTTTAAACCCTTGTCGACACCAAGTCCATACTTCACCTGCTCCAAGAGAAACAAATCTAGTTTTTGGTTGTCATCATATGGAGTTGGAACTCCAAGAAATATTCAGATATGGAAGCAATAATAAAAGAAACAAAGAGGTTGCAGTTGGAAGGAAAAAATTATCTAATAGCGGAGATATTATTGCAGTGGTCTTTACACAACATCACATGTTTTTGATGTGTAATAAGGATTTTCCTTCATGCCTGAACTGCAAGTACGTGTAGTTGGAGCTCCAAAAAATGGTCAAATATGGAAGTAGAAACAGAAGGAAGAAAGAGATTGCAGCTTGAAGGAAAAAATTGTTTGATAGCAGAGAGATGATTGCAGTGGCCTCTGCACAATGTCACATGTTTGTGATGTTTTATGAGGATTTTTATTCATGCTCGAAGTACAAGGACGTACATTTGTACCTCTAGAATATAGTCAGAAAAGAAGAAACAAAATGAAGAAAGAGCTTGTAGATGGAAGGAAGAACTTGTTTGATAGAGGAGAGATGATTGTAGTGTCCTTTTCATAGCATCACATGTTTGTAATGTTTTATAAGGATTTTCCTTCATTCTTGAACTAAAAGTACGTGTAGTTGGACCTCCAAAAAATGGTCAGATATGGAAGCAACACCAAAAGAAAGAAATAGCTTGTAGCTAGAAGGAAAAACTTGTTTGAAGTGGAGAGACAATTACAGCGTCCTCTGCACAGTGTCACATGTTTGTGATGTTTTATAAGGACTTTCCTTAATTCTTGAACTGTAAGCATGTGCATACAATTGAATCTTATGTTGTTTTATGACAAAAAAGTTGTATAGAATTTTACCTTTTATGCAGCGGGCTTAAGCTGCGAAGAATAAGATGACTTGTTCAATAAGATATGGTTGGTTTATCGTTACAGTTATCTATTATATAAGATGGTTTTCTATTCTACATAAATTGAATACATGAATATTTTTTGTCATTATTTCTATGCTACTGTGATTTGTTGCTAGGAAGATTATTCATCCTTATTTAAATTGGAGAAACCAAAGAAAAAATTTGATTACTGAAACTCTTGTCTAATATTATTTCACCAGTTTTTTAATGTCACTAGCATCCCTCCATTTCTTATTATCATAGGATTCCAAATCTATGTCTTGATCGCTTTGAAATGCTCAAATATTAGTTCTGGTTCAGATTTATCAGTTTGAGGCTAATGTTATGATTCTCATTTACAAATAGTATGGTTCAACACTCTCAGGAAAATATGATAAACATATTGTATATAAGTTTAGGTAAGGGAATCCATACAAACGTTGATAGCATACCTCTGATTAAAAGGATAATTCTAAAATATCCTCTTGTAGGACAAAAGGAAATTGCGATGGTGAAATTTATTCTCACAACAATGAAGACCAACACTCTTTCTAGAAGAGTCTACAGGAACCTGAAGTAAAATCCATGATTAAAATGATAGCACATTACAGTTAAATCGAGGAAAAGAAACATGTTCAGATACAAAATACAGTTAGATAATTTTTTTGCTTATTCAACACTCTCAAGAAGATATGATAAACATATTGTATATAAGTTTAGATACTATAACCTGCATCCATGCGTTGTTCATAACCCATAAAAAACTCCACGAACTTGAACCACAAAGAATGGTTGCAAAATGATGTAACAGAAGAAACTCCACGAACTCGAACTGCAGAGAATGGTTGCAAGAGGATCTATGTAACGACCCTCCATGGGGTCCAAAAAATATTAAAACTAATATGTATGTATATCATAATATATGGATCAATCAGATTAAGAACACCAATTTTTTTCTTTTCTAAAATCTAATACAAGAAAATCACACACACACACATACACACACACACACACACACACACACACACACACACACACACACACACACACCATTGAATTTAAACAGATCCATTACATTATTTTGGATTCATCCATTACCACTATTCAGGAGAAATAATATCAAATTCAAATATTTTAAATACATGTTCATATCATTGGGCATTGTTGTTTGAAGAGGCCGCAGGGTTATTTTGTCATCAAGATCCACTGCATTTACAGTCACCAAATTTTCAATCACAAAGAAGCCACCGGTTTCCTCCCTTCCATTCCCTAGTGGGTACTCTCCTTCCCCCAGGACCCCCGAGCTCGACATGGCTGACAATACATGGATATCAATGGAAATACAATGCGGGGATGTTACTGGGAGGCTCCCAAACCCACTCACATTTTATTAAACCACACTTTTCCATAGTTTCCTTCGAGTCACTAAATCAATTCGTGCTCAAACTATGGCAATAATGAAGAAAAATATGATCCTTAGGTCTTCCTTTCCTCCAGATTTTATTAACCCTTCCATTAATAATAATGGATTCCATGCACCACCTTCGGTTAAATCTTTATTTATTTATTATTTACTTACCTGTCCTTATTTTAGTTAATCTTAGGTGGTCTATTGTTTTTCCCATTTAGTTTAGGATTTTAAATTTTATTTTTGCAATTTATCTTTAATTCTGATGAGATTATTTTTTACTCATTCTATTCAAAGCTCATCATGTCGCCTATTTTCTAGACTTACACATAATTTATCATCCCCATCACTTGATGTGGCTCAATTGGAAATCATATCCCATCACCAACACATACAACAAACCATGCATCTAATATCATAAATAATATTTCAATCATAACATAAACATCAATCAACCTCAACTGTCGTCGGGTTTCTTGACTCATCTAGAGTCCATGCGTGCCAGTGCATCAAACATTTACAATTTAATAATATTATAAACAAGATTGATATCACCTGCCATAGTCGTTGAGTCAGCTAAAGTCTTTGCATACCGATGCTTTCTTGTGGTTCATGTACCTACCTTTCCTGTCACACTCGATAGACCATTAGAGTACATGCTACATAACTTTTGTCAATCATTCATTACTATAAAAAATTATACAACTTTAAATCCTTGCTAATAACTTCACATGATTTTTCATTCACAATTAAAATCATAATATAACTGCATTCATAATTAAACAAATGTCGACATAATTTTCATAATCATAATTTACTCATCATATAATCCATATGTCAGATAATTATTCTTAGGTCATATATCATCAATAGTTAATTGTTTCACAAATGTCTAGGTCATCCAAAACTAGATTCCTTCAATAATATGTTCATACAAATTTTTAGATCTCAAAATAATAAATATCTAGGTCATTCATCATAGGATTTCAGGATTAGAATAGTTGTAACAATCTCAACAAGTCTAACAAAAAATAAAGTGTTACAATGTAACAGTCATCGACTAATTGTAATGCTCTCCCATCGGGAAGGGAACTAACCAAATTCTAGTCAAATCCTATCTACCACAACTCATTGAGATAAGTTAAATATTCAATACAATTATGTTTTTCAAAATACGATATGGTTTGATATGGTTTACTATCTCTATTATGTTTTTGTTGTATTTGTTTTTCCATTTCAATATTCTATAATTTTAGTAAATCTAGTTTTCAAGCAATTGAACGTTTTACATACGCAAATACAATTCACTTTCATATTTCATCAAATAACTCATTTTCAAGTTAAATAATCAACCAAAATTTCACAAGTGAATACCTAGTTTGTGTAGAGATGTAGGTAGTTTCAATAGCTCCAATTTCCTTCTCCTGCACCTTCTGACTCCCTCTTTGCCAAGCCTTAGAAACCAAACCAATAAACCACCTTGTCGACCAGCTTATCGTGATGGCCCTAGGAAACCAACGATTTTCCTAGTCCTCGAGCCCACAATCCGATAATCCTGAGAGAAGATCCATCTATTCAAACTCCTTCGATCAATAATTCACTCAATAATATAGTTTCACCCTCTTCCTCTGAGTTTCCCACCTCCTCAAATCATTGAGTTAACCCCCTCCTCCGTATTCCTCCTTTTTCCAAAATCCATACTAAGTCCTATCCTCTCCCAAAAGAAACCAAACCCCCCCTTCCTCTGTGAGACCTTCCTTTAAATCATTTTCCTCCTGCCAACTCATCTTCACTCCACCGCCTTCACCCTCCATGTTGTTTTTTGAAATATAAATAAAAAATACAACACATTAATCAAATATCAACTAATGTTTTAAATGTTTTTGGTAGATCCCTTATTTCTCTCAAGTAGTAAAATAATTAAATGCTAATTAATTGCATCCCCTTGGATTTCATTTCCTATCATCTACTTCATCCAAGAATAAACATGTATTGTCTTATTATACTGAATTATATAATACATATTTTAGTCCACCGCTTGATCCTTAAATATGGCCAAGATAATACAATAAATACAAGCATGACTTTTGATGTGGAGGTTTCTCATGTCTTAATTATTTTATCCAAATCAAGATTTGACAATGATGTTTTCTTTACAAAACAAAGTTTAAATAGCCATATTATATGAATATAATAATATGAAATCAACAATCACTTGAATTCTTTTAAAATGATAATAATATTCCTTTTTACTATTAGCATAAAACAATCAAGATGAATTTATTTATTAAAGAAAACCATGAATCTAAAATCGTGAAGTTATATTTATTTGACAATAGTTATAATAACAATAGGAATATCCATGTTAGTAACAATAATAATAATGAATACTGGTTTGAAGGAATGGAAAACATAATGCAAACATAACATTAATTAATTTAAACAAAACACCTTCAATGGTTTAAACAATATGGTAAACATGTTTAAACAGAACAATATTGTTGGTGTACACTCAACAATAGCTATGTTATTTACAATTCCTTTTTGACAATCAACGATTAATTACTAATTCATCACTTATGTGTAACTAATAACTAAACTAATTGACATTTTTATGCTTATAAACATGATTAAACAATCATCATTCAAACATGATTAGTGCACACCTGAATTTTATCCCAAATAATCATTACAATCATTTTAGCATGTTAAGTATTCATCACATCAATACTAGTGTACATATACTAGGTATGCATGTGTGGCCAGCGTACGCATAGATCATATACATACTACAATAAAGAACCATT